>QXEO01000574.1:0-182697 GCA_007115705.1 Dactylis glomerata | reverse complement strand
TTATAAACCCTCCAAAGGAATATAGGTTGCACATCATTTTCGGTAAGGTGCAGTTTGTTGGTTGTATTAGTATTCAGTATGCACCGCCCTTGACAAAAGAAACATATTATAAGCAGATAGAGACAGTAGTAAGCATTGCTATCATAGTGGGTATCTCTCGCTTGTTCGTAGTACAATGCAACAGTATCAATGCTTGGAACTCTTTGGCGGCTTAGGTGCATGTGCAGTGTTGCACACATTTGAGAGGAAACATATATGTGTGAGGATTAATTTCAGCGGAACTGTTCACATGTAAGAAACCATAGGGTGGCCACCAAGATGTTGCTTTTTTGTCTTGATTGGTAAATGCAAACCAGCAATCTATATTTCAATTCAGGACCATCCAAGTATGATGTGATTTAGCAGTCTCCTTGGTCTATATCTCTAGCATTCTATTTCCTCATATTCTTTAAGACTCGTATCTACATGAACATCATCCTTCCAAAGATGGAACAATCAGCCTAGTCCCGAACGGGGAAACGAAATGAATTGGGGGCAAAGAAAGGTGCGTCGTGAAGCTCGTGGAAAACTGACTTTAATTTGGAGGCAAACCAAACTTCCAAAAGTATCCAATTATCACGCAGACTTGCTAATTTGTTGCCTGCCTCGCGACTTGTGTGCTCAACTGACGGATGGCGAGGCGCTCTCTATGTGTTGCCGGCGGCAGCGCTGCGTGGGGAGCTCTGGCGCGACAGGTGGACGACAGCGAGCGGCGCCACGTGTGTGTGCGCGCACATAGCCGTTTTGCCTTGCCGTGCGGACCGCGCGGGCGCCGCACGAGCCTGTGGAAAAGAAGACTGATTGATCGTATTCTAATATGTCTAGCCATGTATCAGTAAAACTATTTTCTGTAATGGCCGTGTTTTTCATTTCTTTGTCAAACTTTCGCTCACAATCCAAACAGTTGTTATGAGTTTTTAGCAAACATTTGTGGTAGCAAACTAAATAGTTGCCACTGTTTCTTGCCAAATATTGGCCACGAACCAAACGAAGTACTTTTGCCATAAAGTATGGCATGCCACAAGTATGGCCACTAACAAATTTTGACTTGGTAAACAATGGCCAGTAACCAAATAGGTCCATAGGTTGCACATCATTTTCGGTAAGGTGTACAATTTGTTGGTTGTGTCAGTAATTCAGTATGCACCATCCTTGATAAAAGAAACTTACTATAAACAGACAGAGGCAACATTTGGTGTTGCTATTATAGTGGGTATTCCTCGCTCGTTCATAGTACAATACAACTGTATCAATGCTTGGAACTCTTTGGTGGTAGCTTAGGTGTATGTCCAGTGTTGCACACATTTTAGAGGGAACATATATGTGTGCGAATTAATTTCGGCGGAACTGTTCACATGTAAGAAACCATAGGGTAGGGGCACCAAGTTGTTACTTTTTGTCTTGATTAATAAATGCAAACCACCAATCTACATTTTGATTTAGGACCATCCAAGTATGATGTGATTTGGCAGTCTTCTTGGTCTATGAAGGTGTTTAGTTGCCAGCCAGTTTATTAATTGCTTGCACGGTCCGTGTGATTGCGATTGGGGGTTGATCGATCATGCCAATATGATCTGGATTAAAGAATAGTCATGATCGCCATACCCATGCATGGTTAGGAGTAGTAGTTAATTGACTTTGTCTTGACGGGCTGGTTAACTAGAGAAAGGAATGGCTAGCGGAACTCTTTCGGGTAGACCTGGCATGCATATCGATGTTACTCCTACCTGCCCGCAAACTAAAGTTTGTAACTAGTTACGTCCGCAATCCATTACGCATGTCGCAGTTTTAAACTTCTAAAAAATATATAATAAATTGTGCATACAGATTGTGTTGAATCTTATGTATCTGTAAAGTTTCATCCAAAAATATGTCATATTATGGCCTTTAGAAAAAAGACAATTCATATGTCAGTAACACGTGATACTATTCACATATCCCTTTTCTTTTTTGCACAGGCCACATATGGTTATATTTTGATCCAAAATTTCACATACGCACAAGATACAATATGAGAAATACCCATAATTTATCTTATATTTTTTTGAAACTTAGAAATACTATTTATAATAATAGAGTGCAGACGCAACTAGTTACGGAATGTTCGCTCTCCTACCTGCCTGCGTAGAGTCGTACTCTACTCCTATAAGTGGTCAGACGAAGCGTATCTCTGTCCACTCATTTATTCATTTTTATTGATTGTTTCCCACTCTAATTTGCTTTAAAGCGTGCTAATACAGTCAAATAATCTCTATCGGTCCATATGTGTCTTCAGCACTAGACCAAGTCCTATCAGTTAACACGTAGGCTGTCAAGTGGAATCGCACGTATATCCCATTTTAGATTTTTAGTTTAAATTTTGTGATAAAATTTTATACTAATAAAGATATTAAACTATAAGTGGGACTAGGTGTACTCCCACATGAACCCTAGCTTCACGCATAGGAAATAATGCTTTGTACAAAAAAAATTGTTGTAGGCTCCTCTTACAGAGGTATTTTCCAGATTGTGGCCGTCCATTATGAACCCTCCAAAGAAAGATAAGTTGCACATTATTTTTGGTAAGGTGGTTGTATCAGTATTCAATATGCACCGCCCTTGACAGCAGACACAGTAGTAAGCATTGTTATTATAGTGGGTATCCCTCGCTCGTTCGTAGTACAATGCAACAGTATCAATGCTTAGAACTCTTCGGTGGCAGCTTAGGTGCATGTGCAGTGCTGCACACATTTGAGAGGAAATATACATGGGGAAATGACCATCCGCAGCTAGTTGCGGGCACGGCTCTTATCTGTACCGATGAGTAGGTCTAGGGATCTGTGCAAGCTTGGTGTAGTCAATGCATTTTATCTCCTTGGACTCTCGTATATGACAATGTATTCCATCAGATAAGTAGGTAGGCTGTGGGCAGGTAGGCAGCCGTGAAATGTCAGAATTTAATGCGAGACTGACAAAATTTGATGTACCTACTTATTTATGACTGGAACACAAGATGCTGGAGAGGAGTACTAATTTATTTACTGCTCGAGCCAGACGTCATCACCTTCCTCTGCCTAATCCCTCTATTATTGGACTAACTATTGATTTGTAGTATAATTCAGCATGCATGATACAAGAAAAAAGTCAGTGCTAAACAAATCTGATTTTTACCTTTACGTAATTTCATAAACATAGAAATCACATTGATATGCTAGAAAATTTCAATCTTAAATATGTCCTAGGTACTGTACACAGGGACGGATCCAGAAATTTTTGTTTGGGTGTTCACATTCCAAGCAACACGTAATGTAAAGGTGAAAAACTGAAAATGGTTTATGCTAATTGGGCCACATTTAGCCACCGTATGAGCTATTTGCTAATTCAAGGTCTCATCTCAATCTGGAAGAGAAAATGAGAAGCAGATATACTAAAAAAGACCAGAAGTTATATATTAACACTGTATAATTTCTATACAAGGATTTGTTTGCAGAAATTTTTAGGTGTTCATCTGCACACCCATGACCAAAGGTGGATCCATCCATGACTGTACAAGGTGCAGATGATTTCAAAAGCCATCGTATGTGCCAACTACAAATTAAATGCTGGCACAGATGGATCCAAAATCTTTTGAATTTGCCATAACTACTCTGAATAAATGCTCTGACTCCTAGCATACGAGTTAGCCGTATAGACGATTTTTCTCCCACTTGTATTACCGTTCAAACTTTGGAAGAGTTTATGGCACAGATCGCAACACAGAAACTGGACGTACAGGATATGAGTTGCGGGTGTGAGGATTAATTTCAGCGGAACTGTTCATATGTAAGAAACCATAGGATGGCCACCAAGATGTTACTTTTTTGTCTTGATTGGTAAATGCAAACCAGCAATCTACATTTTAATTCAGGACCATCCAAGTTTGATGTGATTTAGCAGTCTTGTTTGTCTATATCTCTAGCATTCTATTTCCTCATGTTCTTCAAGAATCGTATCTACATGAACATCATCTTTGCGAAGATGGAACAATCAGCCTAGTCCCGAACGGGGAAACGAAATGAATTGGGGGCAAAGAAAGGTGCGTCGTGTCGCTCGTGGAGAACTGACTTTAATTTGAAGGCAAACCAAACTTCCAAAAGTATCCAATTATCACGCAGACTTGCTAATTTGTTGCCTGCCTCGCGACTTGTGTGCTCAACTGACCGGATGGCGATGTGCTCTCTATGTGTCGCCGGCGGCAGCGCTGCGTGGGGAGGTCTAGCGCGACAGGTGGACGACAGCGAGCGGCGCTGCGTGTGTGCGCGTGCGCACACAGCCGTTTTGCCTTGCTGTGCGAGCCACGCGGGCGCCGCACGCTCCACGCGGGCGCTGTTTTGTCTGCACTCTGGAGTGGTTCTCTCGTCTCGCGCTTGCCACCCTCGCTCCATGCCGCTGCAGGCTACAGCGTACAAGAGCTGCATTTGTCTGGACTCTGGGCAAACTTTATCAAAGCTAGATACATACACCATAATTTATATCTATATCTATATCTATACCTAATAATAAAATATATAAGGGTTCCATGGTTTGGATCTTCCGTCGGACGTTTTGCAAAAATACCCTCCATAGTTCGATGAATCAGCCCATAGTCCAGTTTTTAGTCAACATTGTTGGCCAGTAGCTCTTTTCTTTGTCTCCTTGGCTCCCGACCCCTCGCTCCCGACGGAGACAGAGGAGACGGAAGGCACCCCTCCCGACGGAGACGAACGACACCACTCCCGGGCGCGGGCGGCCGGTGGCGTGCGGGATCGGGCGGCTGGCGGCGTGCGGGATCTGGCGGCCGGCGGCGTGCGGGCGGACATCGTGGCAGGCGCGGGCGGCCGGCACCGTGCAGGCGCGGAGGGCGGCGTGGCCGGCGTCCCTTCCTTCCCTACCGTAGACTAGGCGATCTCGATGGCGGGAGCTTGGGGCGCGGGAGGCCGGCGACATGCAGGATCGAGCGGCCGGGCGGCGTGCGGGCGAACGGCATGACAGGCGCGGCCGGCCGGCGCCGTGCAGGCGCGGAGGGCGGCATGGCCGGCGTCCCTCCCTTCCCTGCCGTAGACCAGGCGACCCCGATGGCGGGAGCTCGGGCCGTTCCAGGCGGGCGCGACGCGGCCGGTGGCGTGGGAGTGGGCGGCCGGCTGCGTGCGGGCGCTCGGGCGGCAAGGAGGTTCCATCTATACCTAATAATAAAATATATAAGGGTTCCATGGTTTGGATCTTCCGTCGGACGTTTTGCAAAAATACCCTCCATAGTTCGATGAATCAGCCCATAGTCCAGTTTTTAGTCAACATTGCTGGCCAGTAGCTCTTTTCTTTGTCTCCTTGGCTCCCGACCCCTCGCTCCCGACGGAGACAGAGGAGACGGAAGGCACCCCTCCCGACGGAGACGAACGACACCACTCCCGGGCGCGGGCGGCCGGTGGCGTGCGGGATCGGGCGGCTGGCGGCGTGCGGGATCTGGCGGCCGGCGGCGTGCGGGCGGACATCGTGGCAGGCGCAGGCGGCCGGCACCGTGCAAGCGCGGAGGGCGGCGTGGCCGGCGTCCCTTCCTTCCCTACCGTAGACCAGGCGATCTCGATGGCGGGAGCTTGGGGCGCGGGAGGCCGGCGACATGCAGGATCGAGCGGCCGGGCGGCGTGCGGGCGAACGGCATGGCAGGCGCGGCCGGCCGGCGCCGTGCAGGCGCGGAGGGCGGCATGGCCGGCGTCCCTCCCTTCCTTGCCGTAGACCAGGCGACCCCGATGGCGGGAGCTCGGGCCGTTCCAGGCGGGCGCGACGCGGCCGGTGGCGTGGGAGTGGGCGGCCGGCTGCGTGCGGGCGCTCGGGCGGCAAGGAGGTTCCATGTGGGCGCGGGCATGGACGGGGCGCCCATCCCTTCCCTGCCGCGGCAGGGCGGTTCCAGGCGTGCGATCGCGGATGGAGCGGGGCGTGGCCGTCACCCCTCCATTCCCGTCCCCTCCTCCAGGTGTTGATTCCGGCACGTCGGAGTCTGCTGCCAGCGTCCTGTACCACGGCGAACCAAGGTCCTCCTCCCTGCGGCGGTGACCGAGCCGTGCTGCCGGCGTCCTGTGCCGCGGTGCACTGACTATCCTGGTGCCGGAGCGCACCAAGATCCTCCTCCCTGCGGACCTCCCTGTAGCGGCGGCCAAGGTCGGCGTAGTCCTCTGCAGTCCCATGCGCGGTCGGTGAATGGGCGGACGAGAACTCTACTCCCACCCGGAATCCGCTCAAAGCATGCGCTCATGGGGCGAAACGGCGTCTCCCGCACGGGCGGTCGGACCTGAGCAGCAGCATGGCCATGGCCGCGCATCCGGGAAGCGGCCGCCAGCGCCTCCTCCAGGGGCGGTGGGATGCACGAGCATTGGAGGGACGGTTGGCACTCGCATACCGCGTTCTTGCCGCACAGCCCGTGCACGGAGCACGGCTGGTTCAGCGCCACCCACGACACCGTCCAGCCACCGGTCGCGTTCTCGAGGCTATAGAGCCGCAAGTTTCCGTCCGAATCGATCGTTAGCCGTCTCTGGACGCCGGGGACGCCCAGGTCAGAGGCCTGGAAGCACAGTCCGTCGCTGGAGACGAAAGCGCCGGTGTCATCGAGGATGCCGATCGTGAGCTGTTGTAATTTGTCCGGCCGCTCGTGTACACGTCTATGTCTGGGGTCGGCCAGTAGATGCTCGCGGTATCCGGACAGTCGTACAGGAGCCGCAGCACATTGTCGCTGTCATAGCGGAAGGTGTAGTAGTCGGTCAACTTACATTTAGGTGTACATGTATATCTAGCAGTGCCATGATCTCAGATATTTTAAATATGTTTGGATTCAAATTATGTCAACCTGATTTTCAAAATTAAATTTATATGTTGGCCAATAGACTTTGAGGCACATTTCATATTGTGCTGATGTTTTTTTATCAAAATACCCCGGTGCAAAGCACGGGCATTTTTCCTAGTTATTACTACATCGCTGACAAGCAAAGGCATAAGGAAGTCACCGCATAGTTCTTGCGAGGAGCTGAAGACGGATACTTCTGTTGGGGTCTCCATAAGATATTGAGATGACATCTGTCCGCTTTCAACCTATGCGAGTCATCGTCCCTAGGGGCGGGTTAGATGTTGTTGTCTGATCTTTCTCGGTTTTTGGTGCCGGTATTGGATGTGCACATCGTAGTGTCTGAGGCAAGCCATTGGGACGTGGTGGCTCTTTCCTACTACACTAACGTTTTGGTCATTAGCTTGATGGTTCTGTCTAAAGCCGCCGGGGATCTGTCGTTCTTTAGGATTGCTTTGGCAAACGCTACGATTTCAACGGGAGTGACCATGACCTCGATGCCTTGCTTATCTTAGTAGGGTGGATTTTTCACCGACGCTTACTTGCGCGCAGCCTTTTTCCGGCGTGGCAAAGCCTAGGTTTCGGATCAATCACGGGTCTCTAGTAGTGTTGTTGGGGAATTCGTGGATATGTTTCTGTATTCCTCCTCCATCTCCCGTGCATGTTTGAACGTGTCTTGCGCCTTGAGGACATCATTGTCGATCCAGCTTCTCGTTCCTCTTCTTTATGTACTTGGCTTCATTGAGGATCTCACATCGCTTCTTTTTTCGATATCAGCGATGTCTTTAAGGTGGTCTAGAGTAATTGGATCCATCAAGGAGGTGCCGTACATGATCTTGTCCTTAGGGGTGACAAAATCCTCCGCGTTATGGGGTGGTGGGAGTGCCGACTGTGGTCTGCCATGGATCTCCAGTAGCTCTTTGGAGGGTGCGGTAGCTGGCGGAGGCGGAATATCATACGCTCTATCAACTTGCGCCTCCTGCTGCGCCCGGGGATTCTGCCGTGGCCTGGTCTCCTTTTCTGGCCAAGAACGCCTGTTGAGCGATGAGTTTCTTCTTTGTCGACTCCTCCTAAGCTAGTTCTGCCTCAAATTCCTTCATGGCGGCGTCGTACTCGCTCGAGTTGTAGTTTTCATTTTCGTAATCCTCCAAGTCACCGACTCCAGGGTCAAGTGATTCTAAGATCGACTCGTTTGTGCTGCCATCTCTATTGGAGGCTATCATTGCTCTGGACGAGGGGGTCCTAGCCCCGGCCGCGTGGCCCGCTAAACCAAGGAAGAAGATGAGGCTCTGCCTCCTAGCAAGTTTAGTGTCGCGTCGCAGCAGCACCCGGCAAGGTGTTGCCGGGCATCGGTCAAGGCCCTTCCCTTCCGAGGAAGGAATTAAGAGGGCCCTTCCCCCTTGCCGGGGAGGGAGGAGTGCAGAAGAAGGCTCTTCCCCCAGGCGGGAGGAAGAAAGCATACGAGAGAAGGCTCCTCCCCTTGCCGGGAGGAAAGATTGGATGAGAAGGCTCGGGATCGCCCCCAAAAGTCAAAGATGACCGACGAGTGGCATGCTTATCCTGCGGGGAGGTCCTTTGTCTCCTCCTAGGAACTCGCATGGAGGACGCGCGGCGGAAACCTGCTGCGGTGGGCAAGCAGAGGGCATCATTATACGCGACATGCGTGAGAAATGTTGACGAGACCGGCTGGTCACGTCCTATCGGCGTAGCGTGCCAGCCGACATGATAGACAATGCGGCTCATAGCTTTGCAGGGCTACGCCACCGCCCAAAACCGTGCGACATCTGTCTCGCATGCGCGTCACCCACTATGGTATCCGCATGATGTATAAAAGGAGGACCATGCCATGGTACAAAGGGACCGACAGTTCTCAGATCACAAAGGCTAGCTCCTTCACAGTGGAGAAGTTAGCAAAGTCTATAGCTCAAAATAGCTAAGTCCGGTGGCTTGGAGCTTAGCTCGACGGCCTCCGGCAACCTTTACACACTCCGACGATCATCTTCATCAAGCAAGCTCAGACAAGCTGGGCGTAGGGTTTTACGCAAGACTCTCTCGCGGCCTGAACTAGGGTAAAATCCTTGTGTGCTTTGTGTGTGATTCGTGGTGACGAAGGCATCTCATCCGCGCCCACTTGCCAACAGCCTAGGGGGTGCGTACTCCTAGTGTATGTGTTTCGACACATGACATCTAGCGCGCTAGGTAGGGGGCGCGATATTTGTCTTTGTCATCTTCATCGGCTTTCTCAACACCGGTTTTCCTTCCCTCGGCCATGCCTAGGGGTAGAGGGAGTGCAACGGTTGGGGCGGCCGCCACGCCCATTGCAGAGGGAAGGACGACCTGCTTGGCCTTTGCACCCTAGCGGCACGCTCTGGCAGCGGAGGCACGTGCGCCTGCCCGGTCGTCTGTGGCTGGTGTGGGTGCGCAACCCATTGGGCAAGCAAACACTGCCCAATAGTAGGAGGACGGTGCTGGAGGTGCCGCTATTCCTGATCCTCAACTCGAAGGTAGCGCAGGAGGCGCTGCCTCTAACTCTCTCCCCGATAGTGGCACAAGAGGCGCCCCCGACAGTCCTCACCCAGAAGGCATAGGAGGCGTCGCCGCCGAGGGGTCCCAGGACGGCGTAGGAGGTGTTGCTGGCAGAGAAGGTGGTGGGGGAACATCCCCTCTAGTGATGGTCACCAGGGGATGCCTCCTCCCCCTCCACCTCCTCATCCTAGAGTACCTTGTGCCGAGGGCACTCGCGCCAGCCAGCGTGAGGCGGGGAGCGTTTTTAATGGAGGCGTGTCGATGTCTCACTTCTCTGCCCAGGCTCCCCGAGGCATTAACAACCTTGGGGAGGCCTTGATTGCATCTGTACCATCACCTCCTTCCCTCTGGCACAAGGGAAGCCAGCGTACGCATTGTGGGAAGCTTGTCTCAGGGAACTGACTGAGTACGTGTAGCACCACACCGCCACGGTGCACTCTCGTTTCCGTTCCCTCGCCTAGGGGGTGGGTGCAATGACTGTGCACCAAGGAGGAGCGGCCTCCACGACCACACATCATGGTGAAGAGGAGCATGCTGTGACGGACCATGCTCGGCCTCCGGCCTGCGTGTGTCAGCCCATAGCAGCGGCTCTAGCCCTAGCTGTGAGGGCCCCAGTTCAGCCAATCTCGGTCGGTTCGTCGTCCTCTCGGCATCACCGCAAGTAGCGCCGCGATGTCGAGGCCCAGCGTCTGGAGGATGTTCGGGCGGCACGCCGACATGCCCATGTGGTAGCATACCCAGCGTGAATGTCTTACTCGTTCGGCGGTGGTTGCTTGGCCTTCACCAATGCGCTGCATCGCATGACGTGGCCTCGCAAGTTTTGCCCACGCACCACCTTCAAGTACGACGGGTCCACGGAACCCCGTGAGTTCCTACAGGTCTGCACCACGTCCATGGAGATTGCGGAGGAGGGAGACCCCCATGTAATGGCAAACTGGTTCCTGCTAGTGCTTAAGGCGCCGACTAGCGACTAGTTGCTTCGCCTTCCTTGGTGCTCCGTGCGCTCTTGGGAAGATCTATGCGAGCAGTTTGTTAATGCGTTCCAGGGCGGATACAAGAGCCCGGGAACCCTTAATGATCTGTTGGCGCTATCTCAGCATCCCGGAGAGACATTACGCAGCTTTATGTAGCGTTTCTGTCAGCTTGCCCACGGTATGGTGAACACCAGCTACGACAAGATCATTGCGGCATTTATCGCAGGAGTCCACGACAATCGATGTCCCGAGGAGCTCAGAATCTGCGAGCCTTCCACCATCACCGAGTTCTATGCGCTCGTGGACGAGTGTGCGCAAGCGGAGGAAGGGCGGTGGGCCTCAGAATGTTCGGCTCAGGCCGCCAACGATCCAATGCCCTCTAACAAGAAGAAGGGGACGCGTAAGCGCGCCTCTAAGCAGGTCCTAGCAGCCAAGCTAGGATCCTCGGCGGCAATCGACAAGAAGGTCAAGCCCGATGTCCCCTGTGGCCGCTGCGGCAACACTGGCCCAGGGGACGTGGTGCCCCATTCATGAGACAAACTCTCATGATCTCAAGAACTGTCGTACGATCTACGACTTGGCGGAAAACCGCAAGAAGCACCATGTGGAGCGCATCAATGCGGGGACCGCCGACAACTGCTTTAGCTGTGGCCAGCTAGGCCACATGTCGCGCGACTCCCCCTAGGTTGTTGGCAAGTAGCCTTGCATCGACTTCATGGATCTTAACAAGGCCTATCCAAAGTATCCTTTCCCGCCGCCGCGCGTCAACCAAATCATGGAATCCACGGCAGGTTGCGACCTGCTGTGCTTCCTCAATGTGTTCTCTGGTTACCACCAGATTAAGATGGAGGTGGAGGATGAGGAGAAGACGTCGTTCATCACGCCAATAGGCTGATACTGGTACACTTGCATGCTCTTTGGTCTCAAGAATGCGGAAGCAACATTCCAGCGGGCGATGAGGAAGTGCCTTGACCCCTGGATTGGGCGTAACATCAAGGCATACATCAACGCCATCGTCGTGAAGAGTCAGAGCAAGGATTCGCTCATCGATGATGACCTTCGCAAGACTTTTGCTTTCTTCAGAGGTAGCGAGACCTTTGCTAACCTGTGCAAGGTTCAGCTGAAGCTCAACCCCGAGAAGTGCAGCTTTGGTGTACCATCGAGAAAGCTACTCGGTTACCTGGTCTCGCACCGGGGAATCGAGGCCAACATGGATAAGATCAAGGCAATTGATGAGATCTAGGTCCCCCGGTGAGTCAAGGACGTCCAGCGCCTTAATGGGTGCATTAATGCACTGGGGTGTTTCATCTCCAATTTGGGAGAGCATGCTCTACCCTTCTTCAAGCTGTTGAAGAAGTCGGAGCCCCTTCGGTGGACCTCGAAAGCCGACGCTGCCCTTAAGGAGCTCAAGGAATACCTTGCCTCGCCGCCAATTCTCGTTGCGCCTAAGCCAGGCGAGCCACTGTTGCTTTATGTGGCAGACACCTCCCAGGTTGTAAGCACGGTGTTGGTGGCAAAGCAGGAATAATACCCGAAGGTGGCTAAGCCAAAAGCGGGGGGTTTCTCCGAACAGCTCGGCCTGGGCTCGCTACCTCTGGAGAAAGCAGCCAAGGAATCTTCGCAAGAGCCGGAGGCTACGCCGGCAAGGCGATGCCTGGTGCAGCGCCCCGTCTACTTCGTCAGGGCGGTGCTCAAGAAAGCCAGGTGGCGGTATCCGAAAATACATAAACTTGGGTGTCCTCCTCGCATCGTGCAAGATACGACACTACTTCGAGTCGCACCGCATCATGATCGTAACCTCGTACTCTTTGGGTCGGGTGTTGCATAACCACAGTGCCACTGGCCGTATTGCTGAGTGGGCAATGGAGCTATCAGGTTTTGAGCTGCACTTCACCAGAGCCGACGCGATCAAGCGCTAGGCCTTGGCGAATTTTGTCACTGAGCTAACCAAAGTTCCACTCCTGGAAGAGGAGCCTATCTACTACCTTCCTGGGAAGGAGGACCCAAGATGCTGGGTTATGTAGTTCGATGGAGCTTTCTCTCTTGACGGAGTGGGGGCTGGCGTACTTCTGGTCTCACCCACGGGTAAGCACCTTAAGTACGTTGTCTAGCTGGCCTTCTCCCGTGAAGACTCCACCAACAACACAGCGGAATACAAAGGCTTGCTTGCCGGTCTCAGGATCGCGGCAGGTCTGGGTGTCTCTCGCCTTCTCGTGCGGGGTGACTCCCAGTTGGTGGTCAACCAAGTATACAAGGCCTACGATTGTTCACATATGTGGGCATATGTGGATGAAGTGCGAAAACTCGAGCGCCACTTCGATGGCCTCTAGTTGGAGTACATCCCTTGCGGGAAGAACACCATCACAGATGGATTGTCACAGATAGCAGCCAAGCGGTTGCCTGTCCCCACGGGAATCTTCGTCGAGCGATTTACCAGGCCATCGGCAATGCCAAAGGTGGTTGCCGGAACCCCAACAACATCTTTGCAGGGGGATCCCCTGGCAACCACCCTCCCAAGGTTCGACTGTGTCGACAAAGGATGAGGCCCCCGTGCCTGGTCCTGTTGCCACTCCAGCTAAAAGAGTAACTCCCCTGTGGGCAGAGGAGTTGTTGTAGTACGTCAAGTACCAGGCCCTCCCCGACGATGATGTACAGGTGGAAAGGATCGCCTGCCAAGCCAAGATGTATGTGCTGATCGACGGCGAGCTCTACCACCGCCATGAAGGAGGAGTTAAGCTCCACTGCATCCCCGGGTAGCAAGGCCAACCGCTCTTGGCGTACATGCACGAAGGGATCTGTTCCCATCACGTGGCATCAAGAGCCCTTGTCAGGAAGGTGTTCCGACAAGGATTTTTCTAGCCCACAGCACTGGCTGACGCTCAGGCGCTGGTTCGGTCCTGTGAGGCATGCCAGTTCCACTCCAAGAACATCCACCAACCAGCGTAAGCACTCTAGACCATCCCGCTCTCCTGGTTGTTCACAGTCTGTGGGCTCGATGCTGTCGGCAAGTTCCCAAGATCAGTGCGGGGCTACAAGTACCGGCTGATCGCCATCGACAAGTTCATGAAGTGGGTGGAGATCAAGCCAGTCAGAGCCCTCACTGCTCAGGCCGCCGTCAAGTTCATCCAAGGGATTGTGTGCCGTTTCAGTGTGCCTAACTGCATAATCACCGATCTTTGCTCCCAATTCACCAGCAAGGAATTCGAGGAGTACTGCGGCAGGCTTGGCATCAGGCTCTGCTACGCATTCGTTGCTCACCCAAGGAGCAATGGCCAAGTCGAACGCGCAATTGTAGAGGTGCTGCAAGGACTTCAAACCACAATCTTTGACATGCTCGAGGGTTGTGGCAAAAACTAGATGGACCAAGTGCCCTCAGTACTGTGGTTCCTGAGGACCATAGCCACGAGATCAACTGGTGAGACCCTATTTTTACTTGTTTACGGGGTCGAAGCTGTGTTGCCCATAGAGGTTAAATATGGATCTCCTAAGATATATGCCTATGACGATCACAAGCATGGCGAGGAAAGGCTTGATGACGTCAACTTCCTTGAGGAGATCTGTAGCCGGGCAATTGTGCGGTCCGCCCACTATTTGCAAGGATTACGCTGCTATCAACGTGGGTGTATCTGATCTGGGGAAATCCACACAGAAGACCTTGTTCTGCGGAGGAAGCAAAGTTCCTCTTGTCACAAGCACTCCCCAAAGTGGGAGGGACCTTATAGGGTGATGCACGTCCTCCGACCAGGCTGTGTGAGTCTGGAAGACAAGGATGGAAAACCTGAGAAGAACTTGTGGAACATCGACCATCTCCAAAAATTCTATCCTTGAAGTGCCCACTCTCGTATCGTCCCATGTTACTGTGAACTACGGAAATGCGAATGTAGATTGATGTAGAGAGCAGCATAGCTGCGGAGACACCCGCATAAACCGTTGTTAAGCCAGGGTACTGCCTCAGTAGCAAACCCTCACAAATTTATTCTAGGGTCAGATGTTCATGCTCACCAAAGAAAGACGGGGGACGTGAGTCACCGCAACTGTAAAGTCGGGGGTAGTTTTTTGCCCCCGCACCATTAATAAAGCTAGATTTGAACCAACACTTGGCATTGTTGGTATGTGTCTTGGCTCGCGGCCTTGAGACTTGTTGATATTTTTTCTCTTAGCTACGAGCGGGGGCTAGTCCTCAAAATCATTACCACGACCAGAAGAGCAGCAGTGTGTAGATAGATCATGCCCAGATAAGCGTTCTGAGGCACTGCTCGTGCCTAAGATTCAAAATATCTCCAAGTCTAAGGAGGAATGCGGCAAGACAAGAGTTCAAACTATTCTTCAAGACAAGAAGCTATTAAGTAAATAAATATAGTCAAATTGATTATCTGGACGAATTGATGAAGGCCTAGCATCTCTCCGTGGAATGGAGGAAAGGAAAACATCTAAGTTTTTAAATTTTAGCAATCTTTTCCTTCAATTCCCTTTGCTCATATGGGGTTCCCAGGAAGGATACATTCCTTATGCTTAACGTGGGGAAAACCTGGGCCAAAGTATAAGGGTCCGTTTCCCTTTTCAGAAACAACGGACTAAGCAAAGGATGATAATGTGCATAAATAATGTTATGTACTTGAAGAAATATTATTACATTGGGTATTGTCTGTCAGCATCTCATGCTAGGATGCAGGAACAAATTAAAGGAATAACGGAGAAGCCCGGGGACTCAGGCCCTAGGCAGCGCATGGATCACCCTCTTCTTCAAATCGGTGATGACGTGGGCTATGGCAGGCCTGGTAGCCTGTTGGACCGCCCGTCCTGCCTTGTTGTCGCCGAAGCCCTCAAAGAGGCATTGGAACGGGAAGCCGAGAGCAAGATGGTGAATGCCTGGGAGGATGGTGTTGCCGACAATCTCGATAATACGCTCCCCGCCAGCCTTCAGCTTCCACTTCAACATCTCGGGAAGGGTCTCGAGCTACCCCAGCGCATTCGCGTACTAGGGAGAAATCTCTGATACTGAACCTGCTGGGACAGGGCCGGGAAGGAGTTGCAGCTCCATGAGCGCTCGAGACATCTTCACTGCGGTCCGGTGCAAGTTCAGGGCATCGGTGTCAGCTTGTGCCTTGAGCTTGAGCTGGGCCTCAAAGGCAAGCTTCCCTTCTACATGGGAGGATTCCAGGAGCTTCTTGGTGCTCTCTAGGGTCGCCTCCAGGTTCTCCATCTTCGGCATTGAGGTCTCCAGTGATGAGTTGGCAACCCGAATATCACTCTCTAGTGTGCTGACGTGGGCGGTCGAGGTTGCCAGCTGCTCATTCACAGCCATGAGATGCGCCCGAACACCTTCTTCCCGCACCAGCGCATGTGCTCCAAGATGAGCAATGGTGGCATGTAGCTGTGCCACCTCCTTAGAAGACACCCATGGCAATGCCTCCAGGCTGAGAAGCTCCTAACATTGATGCGAGAGCACCCCGTGCTCTGCATCAATGTCTCAGCAGACGCCCTCGTGGTGACTTTAGGTTGGCGGCCCAGCCCTCCATAGCCTCTTTGGCCTAAACCAACCGCAGTTTCTGCTCCTTCATATCATGAAGAAGGGAGCAAGCAGACGCGTAAGGGGAAGGTCCCATGAAGGGCAACAACGGTGCTAGGGGTGCCGACCGTGATGCTACTAGGCCCGATTCCACCAGGGGAGCGGCTTGGGGAGTGCTGCGAGCAAGGGCAAAGGGGCCAGCAGGTTCCGACACTGAGGCACTTTCCACACCGGACTGTCGACATGCTCATGCTCGCTGGCGGATTCTATCTCCCATTTCAGGATAGGACCGGGCAACTGGGAGAAGAAGACCAAGAAGTCAGTGGAGACCCACAAGATCTACATCTTCAAGGTGCTCAAGTAAGTCATGTGAGTAATGAGAAGAAAGGCGTACCTATTGCGGGTAGAGAGTGGCATGCAAGGTCGACCTCCATCGGGTCCCTGACAACAGCACTCTCCCTGGCAGCTTCATCCAAAGAAAATCAAGACGTATGAGGGTCGGGAAGAAATTCTCGGTGACGAGGTGAAGAAGGAAAAAAGAGGAGAGAAGGTTACTAGTTGCCGAAAGCTGCTCCTCCTCACCAAAGACAACTTGAGCCACGCTTCTCAGGGGATCCTGGATGTTCGGGGTCTCGCATCGAGCCTGCTTAGCTGGGGGATCGAGGGTAGCCTCCCTGCAATAGGAATCAGAAGGTCCGGTCAAGAACAAGGCAGAAGACCCAAGGCTTATCAGTAAGAAGTCATCTCTAAAGTCTTACCGGGGATCATCGAGGTTGATGTTCCAGAAGCCCTCGTCCCAGGGCGGGGAGGAGGAGAGCGAGATCTCGAAGGGCGCGTCTATGGCCTCTGCCACTGCAGAAGTTCCCGCTCCAGCTATGGAGATGGATCGCAGCGTAGGGGAACATGTAGCGCCTAATAAGCCTACCATATCCTCTCCGCAAGCCGAACCTGGTCTTGAGCTTCGTCCTCGCTGTCAGGTTGAAGCACGAGATGATAGCGGCATTGTGGAGCAGCTAGATCTATCTGATCTGGCTAGCCTTTGCGAGCCGCCAAGGGCCCACGGGCATTGCACACCAGTATATCCCCCAAGATCTGGGAGTGGATAGCGCTGCTGCGCTTGTAGAGGGGCTAAAGGCCATCCGACAACCATGCTGCTCCCTAGGTCCCGCCTAGGAGTTGGTTCATGTGCCGGTCCAGCTTTGCTTCCTCCAGGTGGCACTTCCGGAGCCTAGTGGTGTCTCTAATGCCTGTGAACGCCCACGTCAGGTGGCTGCAATGTTGGAGGGGCGCCACTTGCTCCCAGAGGAAGGTGGTGACGACATGGCGGGTCGTGATGCCTTGGCTACGCTGTTGCGCGGATTGGCCTCCTGCCACTCTGGCTTGCCGGCAAGCAGAGCGCTAGGTTCGGCAAAAAGAGGATCCTCCTCCGGCAACCGAATCTAGCACCAATCTTTGCGCCAGTGGTCCCACTTCTTTTGGGACATGCCGATGAAGTCTCGCCCCCGTATGTCGCGGAGGTGGAAGGTGAATCCGCTAGTCATTGCACCGTCAGACTCCAACCTCACGTTGTAGTAGTGGCAGAAGAGCTCGACCGATGGATGCACCCCCACAAAGGCCTCGTAGAGGAACTGGAACATCGCTAGGGCCATGAGGGAGTTCGGGTGGAGATGCGATAGTAGTAGCACGTGCTCCTCCAGGATGGCGCGGAGGAACAAGGAAAGTGGCAGCACCGCCCCGCCATCAAGAAGCAAGTGAAGATGCGCACGTCCAGATGCGCGTGGGGCCTAACCTGCTTTGCATCAGAGAGGAAGGTGGCACCATGCTCATTGGTCTCGTAGGTGACCCACTACTCAAGCTCGTTGGCTCGGGTCCTAGAGCCTCAGGGCGGATAGAAAGGCGTTGTGCGCTGTATTAAATCCGCCTCCAGCTCTTGGGGCATCTTGATGCACTTGGGATCCATGGCACCGTAGAGGAAGAAGGGTGTGCACAAGAAGATCCAGAAGACGGGGAGCAAGAGGAGGAAGAAGAAGCACGATGGAAAGCTGGGAGCATAGGAGAGATGTAGTATTCTGTCCGCCCCCTTTTATAGAGGACGGGCGATAGTCCTTAATCTCCTCCTCTCCCACATTTAACCATCACGCACATTTCCCACAACTTTAACATGTGGCAACCGTCCCACCACAGCGAGCGGTTTCTGTGTCCTGCGGGAATTGAGGCACCATGGGTGTGCACCCGATTTAATGCGCGACCCCATCTGCGAGGTATTACTCGTCACATCCAGTTTAACTGGTCCTATTGCGGGGCCCACATGTCATTTTGTTTGGCCGCACCTCGGCAACCATGGAGCAATGTTGCCGGGGCATGGCCGGGGGCTACTGTCATCGCTCTGGACCAGGGGGTCCTAGTGCTGGCCGCGTGGCCCATTCCACCAAGGTGGAAGATGAGGCTCTGCCTCCCAGCAAGTTCAGCGTCGTGGTGCAGCAGCTACCGGCAAGATGTTGTCGGGCATTTGTCAAGGCCCTCCCTTGGGTGGGAGGTAGTAAGAGGGCCCCTCCCCCTTGCCGGGGAGGGAAGAGTGCAAAAGAAGGCTCTTCCCCCAGGCGGGGGGGGGGGGAAGAAAGCGTACGGGAGAAGGCTCCCCCCTTGCCGGGAGGAAAGATTGGACGAGAAGGCTCAGGATCGCCCTATAAAGTCAAAGACGACAGGCGCATGGCATGCGTATCCTGCGGGAAGATCCTTTGTCTCCTCCCGGCAACGCGCATGGAGGACGCGCGGAGGAAATCCGCTGCCGCGGGCAAGCAGAGGGCATCATTACACGTGACATGCGCGGTAAATGCTGACGAGACCGGCTGGTCACATCCCATCGGCGCGGCGTGCAGGCCGGCAAGATAGACAACACGGCTCGTAGCTTCACAGGGCTACGCCACCGCCCAAAACCGTGCGACATCTGTCTCCCATGCGCGTCGCCCACTGTGGTATCCCCATGATGTATAAAAGGAGGACCAGGCCACGGTCCAAAGGGCCGACACTTCTCATATCACAAAGGCTAGCTCCTTCACAGTGCAAAAGTTAGCAAAGTCTAGAGCTCAAAATATCTAAGTCCGGTGTCTTGGAGCTTAGCTCGACGGCCTCTGGCAACCTATGCACACTCCGACGATCATCTTCATCAAGCAAGCTCAGACAAGCTGAACGTAGGGTTTTACGTGAGACTCTCTCGCGTCCTGAACTAGGGTAAAATCCTTGTGTCCTTTGTGTGTGATTTATGGTGACAAAGGCGTATCATCCGCACCCGCTTGCCAACAACATAGGGGGTGCATACCCCCGGTGTACGTGTTTGGACACACAATAGAGGCAAATCCAGAACCTACGCTAGTGAAACCAACAAAGTAATACCTTGTGCGTCTCTAACACCGGGATAACCGTGGCTGATTCGCATTGGTCTTCCACCGCTTCCTCTACCACTTCGGCGGGTTGGGTGAGATTAGTTTTATACATCCAATATGGAAAACTTTTTGGAAAGCTCCAGATCGGGTCGTCCCTCCTCCGTATCTAGCTTGAAAGCGATCCGTATGGAGGTTTTGACAATGCCGATCCGCCAGAAGTTGCTCTCCATGGCAGCGGCAGGATTGGTCTCTCCGATGAAGATGTGGATGTCTCCGATCAGGACAATGAAGATGCGGGATGGGTCTGCTCTAGCCGTAATAGAGAGGTTGTCCTGTAGAACGATGGGGAAGGCAACATCATAGAGGACACGCCTGACGATGATGGTATTACCGATGCTTGCGAAGGCGGATCCCGCCTAGATCCATGTTTCTACGCCTGATGCCCCATGGTGGGAGCCAACTATCGTCGTTCTATCAACAGATCTGTCATGGAGGGTTGGTCACGACAGTTTGTGGAATGGGGTGATCTAGGCGAAATGATCCGGGAGGGGAGTAGTACAAAATTACCCAGTTTCAGATCCCGTAACGGTGACGAGACCTTACGTGCTGCTATAATCTACTATATACTAAAAGCACAATACGGGGTTTTGTTTTTGAGACACCACGTTAATCCACATAGACTGAAATAATTTGAGCCGTTGATCTTAATTATAATGGTTGAGATTTAAAGCTTTAAAAAGTTACGTAAAGTAATATCGTGTACAACCTGTCACGTGTACACGTATGTCTCATTGGATAAAAAGATATTATTACGTACTAGAAGCAAACTCCAATGTTGATTGGTATTGGTAACCGAAAAAAAACAACGCTGATTTTGCGACTTGATTTTTGCTAATACGTGTGTCCTCTTGTAGGAGTACTCAGCCTACTCCTGCACAGTTTGACAGAAAATATAGTGCTTTGCACTAAAACGTAGTTTCTAAACGTAAACTGATGATACGTAGATAGGTATATATACATATTATCTAATATTTTTAAAATAAATTAATTTCATGGTTCACAGGTTTTGAAAATTGTATGAAGTTGATTTCTAAAAGTACAATATTCTCGCAAAAATATAAAAATCAGAACACTAATCATATAGACCCTCTTCATTAGATGACCACAACTAATAAGTCTTTATAACGTTACCTAAACTATACACCCGTCAATAAATAGTCATAATTATATCAAGATAATCACAATACTCTGTCTTTATTAGGTCATATGTGTCTCCCTAGGTCATCATTTTGACAAATATAATCTAAATTTTATAATATAAAAATCATATCATTAGAAAGTACAATATTTAAAGTTTCCAGTAATATATATTTTGTATTATATAACTTGTATTACTTTGGTCAAAATGACGACTTAGTGATACATGCATGACCTATACACCGGGTCGAAGGGAGTAATTTTTTGGCACACAAGAAATAAATGAGACGCGCATGATTTCTCCTTATAATATTGCATGATATTTTAAAAACTAAGCTAGATAGGAGTTTTCTATTGAGTTGATGCTGATAGCCCATTAGAACAATCATTGTCAAATGAAAGAGAGAGGTTAAACTGTGCAAGGAGGAATGTTGGATATACATAATTAGGCATTTGCGTGAATACAAAAAACATGGTCACTATTATCAAAATATAAATACCATGGAAACCATGTTTCTGGATAGAAGAGATCGAGTGTTTGATTGACAGGGTTTGAATCTTTTAAAAAAATCACACCAAACTAGAAATGAAAAGATACTTTTGGTCCTAATTAAATGGCACATTCAATAAAACTGAATAAACAATATGGGACAGATAGTGAGGTAAATTTAAATTCATCTCCAAATATAACATCACATACACCTGAGACATATGAGATTAGTTTGATATTTTTGAAAATCGCAATTGTGATTTTTTTTATAATATCGTTGGTAGTTACAAAATCGTATTATGTCATACCACACTTTGTCACAATAGGGATGTACATAATTAGAAATAAATGCAGAGTCAATAGGCTAAGTAATTAAAGAGTAAAGATGTCGTCTTCGCATTTGCGAGGGCCACCTTGCTAGTTCACTATAAAGGCAACAAGTGTTCAGCTACAATTTGTTGAGATTGATCGTGCCTCAAAGGCTCTTCTAGGCCGGCTTATAAAGGCGCCAGGTCCTAGGTACCATGGCAGTTTCTAGACAGATACAATAAGGAATCCTAGACTAATACGAAGACTATGTTGTGACCTTCAAATAGCTGCTCTGCGTATGTCTTCAAGAATCTGCCTTATGCTCCATGGCCTTCCGTTATCCGCCATGGCTCTCCGGCAACTGGGTCTCCCGGTCAGACCCTAGGCGTCACCACCAACTTTGGGCCATCCGGCTTGCCGGAAAAGAACTACATCGCTGGTAATACCTATTTGATATAACCCAACACAAAACGAATTCTTTACAAAAATGATTGTAGAATCTCAAGGGTAAGACGCAAGGAGACAATCGGAACCACTAGCCACACAACGACATAATAAATAATCTTATAACCTCCGAGTAGGAAGGTTGACAAGATCCCGAGACTACAGGCTGACAAGATCTTCAATAACTACGAGTTGAGACATCATGAAGTTACATGATCCCACGAGTATCAAAATATT
This sequence comes from Dactylis glomerata, assembly GCA_007115705.1. Taxonomy (NCBI): domain Eukaryota; kingdom Viridiplantae; phylum Streptophyta; class Magnoliopsida; order Poales; family Poaceae; genus Dactylis; species Dactylis glomerata. The sequence continues at coordinate 160,763 of QXEO01000574.1, read as the reverse complement.
CGTCTGTCCAATATCTTCAAGTCTAGGAAGGTTGATAAGATCTTCAATAACTACAAAGTTACTAAGATATCATGGAGTTAAATGATTCCACCAGTATCAAAAGATTCTTCAATCTAATATCTTTTTTAACAGGGGAGGACGCCGGTGGCGACAATTTCATTCAGCTCAAATGCAAATTACATCATGGATTACAAACTGTTTCGAGTCAGCTTTGTCCTTGCTATGTGGCTTATGAGGTTTCGGCAGTTGCTTTCTCAAATGTGAATCGTATCTAAAACTACCATGGTGGAACAACATTGTAAGGAAAAGAAAACATAATCATACTAGCAGTACTCACCTATTTACGATATATTGCCATGGTACCAGTACGTACTATCTTGGTTCGAGGCTTCCAGCCCCTAGGGTAACTTCCTCTTGGTTTCCCCAAGACATCTCTATGCGCTCAATGATTGACTTGGGCGTAATGGCATCATAACATTAAGGGTTTTCTATTTATGTTCCCCTGGTTCGTTAGTTATTCTCATTTTCCCCCAGTTTTTTTTAACTTCTCTTCACTTTTGCCCAGTTTGTTGTTTGAAACTCTCACTCCAGCTCAAATGGCCGGTTGCTGTCAGGTCAAGGCATTGACCATACCTGCTGATAAGTGGGGCCGGGTTGGAGCCGTCTTTGCTTTGATGTTAATAGTTGACTAGTGGACCCGTGAGGAGAGAATAAGCACTGACGCACAACGGCCAGCCTGCCAAAAACCCTCTCCACGTGCAGCCTGCCGCTTCTTCTCCCCATTCATTACGCTTGCACGGCTGCTTCTTCTCCCCACTTCCCCACACACCGCCCCGCCGCTTCTTCTCCCCACTTCCCCACGCGCCACCCGACCGCTTATCCTTCCCCACACTGCACGCAGCCATGGCCAGAGCTCCAAGGGGGATCCGTGCCCATCCCTATGTGATCTGCAACACCGTCGCCTCCAGTCGGGGCAGCGGTGTTTTCTAGCTTGTGCTCGATCTGCGCCGCCATCCACTCTAGTCCAGCGCGGCAGGCCCAGGGGGGTGCCCACCCGGCAGGGGCCGTGCCGGCCATAGACGTGGTGATTCGCCGCTGTTGCCGCCGCCCTCCCAGTTTTTGCTACAAATAAATCCATTTTTGACAACATGGAATTGTTTGAAATACAAAAATACACTAGTGTGCCCAGTATGGCTTTATTCAGACAAACTATGTTTTGAAATGGAGTTTTTTCAAAGGGGGTGGAGTTGAAAGCCATGCACCTTCATAGCTAGTAGCTAATTTTGAGAAGAGGTTTTGCCAAAAACTTGATTAATCTATGTTTATTATTTTTCCTAGTTGTTAGGTCAAACAACAAGAGCCCATGAGAGTGTGGCACTATCTTTTGATATATATTTTTGAATTAGTTGTACCTAAATTACTCCACACTAAACCCTAAATCTAGCGAAATCGGCAAAACTTCTGTAAAATACCTGGAATACCTAGGAATATTTTTCTCTTCCACCTATATGGTGATATGTACCTAGGGAGTGATCTATTATTTTTGTACCCAGAGGGTTCTGCTTTTGGGGTGGGGTTTTTATTGATCCTTCACAAAAATGTGTTTCAACACTAAGAAAAGAAAATGTATATTTCTAGCAAAACCATCAAACTTGGCATACATCATTTTGTTTGAAACTCAAAGATACATGAATGTGCCGAGTTTTGGTTCATTTTGAAAAAGTTTGCTACTCCCTCCGATCAAAAATAACTATCGGAGACATAGTACAAACTTTATACTAAGCTAGTACAAAATTGCCGACACTTATTTCCGATCGGAGGGAGTATATCTTTAGCCATTAGTGAGCTAAACTCTACTATTGACCTCATATTGACCATGCTCGAGGGTAAAATTGAGTATATGAAACTTACCAAGTGTAAAACTGAGTATGCACTAGAAACCGAGTACACGTGCCCGCACGGTGCACCTATGTCTACACATACGCGTATCCGCGGGAGAGGACAAAAGTCACTTCCTCTCTCTCTCTTCGCACTACTAGAAAAACGTCTATAGGTAGTACAGCTACCCGTAGCGCACCATATATGTGGTGCGCTGCGGGTATTTACCCGTAGCGCATGTGTGTACATGCGCTGCGTGTATGTCACATACCCGCAGCGCACCATATATAAAATGCGCTACGGGTATATGTAGGCCCGGATGGGGAGCTCTGCCGACACTTACCCGTAGTGCATGTGATATACATGCGCTACGGGTAGTTCAACTACCCGTAGCGCACCTATATACATGCGCTACGGGTAAGTGTGGGCAGAGGCAGTGCCATGTTACCCGTAGCGCATGTGTATAGGTGCGCTATGGGTAGTTGAACTACCCATAGCGCATGTATATCACATGCGCTACGGGTAACCTGGGATTCAGATTTTTAAGGCATTGAGCCACCTAACACCAATCATTGCCCCCTCTCTTCCCCCTCTCTGCCCCCTCTCATTCTGGTCGTCCCCCTCCTCCTCCCCAACCTATTTCCATCATTCTTTCACCTATTTTAGCTTATTAGAGCTATTTTGGTTGGTAGATATGTGAGTGCAATGTCTCCCGACCTTTAGATATCACTTTATTACATTCTCGTCCATACACAATCTCTCGGGCTCTCGTATCGCGGTAACTTCTATAATAGGTGAGTAATATGAGGACATCCATATGCTTAAGATTGTGTGGCAACGGTGTTTGTATGCCCTACGGGTATGCTTGTACGCGCGTGTGGCATCGTTTGTTTGTATATATATGTATGCATTAGCTTGGATATGTTTATGAAATGTTGATTTGCCGATGGTGCCAATGTTGTTTTGCCGAAATGTTGATTCACTTCCATTTCGGCATATTTTGGCACCACGCATAGGTCCAAATTTAGGCAAGGTCATGCCAAAATTTTCAGACGACCATATGTGTATGTGGTCGGTTCTAAAATATTCTCTTGCTCTTTATATACCAGGCGACCATGGTCCGCTTGATGAGCGAAGGCATCGTGGCAAGATATATGAAAGCCGCAACCCACGATATGATTCAAAATAACCAGACGGAGATAAAATGTCCATCTAAGAGATGCAAACTGAAGTGCTATCTCGACCCTTATTCCGGAGTATTGCAGAGCCACCTGCTATCTCGCGGTTTCATGGATGGCTACACTCGGTGGATAAGTGATGAAGATGCCGATAACGTGCATGGGGTAGCGACGGGAAATAACAAGGAAGGGCATGGTGGTGATCACGAAGATTCTACCGGACATGACGATGCCAGAGAAGATGCCGGACATAGTGAAGAAGATGAAGATGCCGGACAAGGTCAAGACAATCAAGATGTCGGACATGGTGAAGAAGATCAAGATGTTGGACATGGTGGCGGTGAAGAGGATCAAGATGCCGGAGAAGATGGAACACCATCAGGTAGCTGGGTGCAGAACCCTTACGTTCAAGCAATGCTTCTCAAGCAGACGAGCAATGCTAGGGATGCGGCTAGAGAGAAAGCCAAGCTGGTGAGCCTGGAGAAGGACGTGGTTACTCCATTGTATGCAGGATGTAGGCCTGGGGATACCCGTTTGGACGTCACGCTCAGGGCTCTGCAGATAAAGGCAAGGCACAAATGGACCGACAAAAGCTTCTATGAAAACATGGCATTCTGGCAGAAGCATCTACCCGAGGGGAACAAGTGTCCAACTAGTTTCGAGGAGGCCAAGAAAATCGTGTGCCCTCTAGATTTACCGCATGTGAGATATCATGCTTGCATTAATGATTGCATGATTTATCGGGGCGAAGACGCGGAGAGAAACACATGTTCGGTGTGCGGCACATCTCGATACAAGAGTGGGAACAAAGCTCCTCAAAAAGTGGTATGGTACTTTCCAATCACTCATCGTCTACAGCGGTATTTCGCAGACCCTAAGGAAGCAAAGCTTATGCGCTGGCACGCGGAAAGGAAGAAGCCAGAAGATGATGCCGATGATGATGAGGCAGACAAGATACTGAGACACCCTTCAGATGCTAGCCAGTGGAAGGCATTGGACATCAAGTACCCAGAATTTAGGGACGATCCAAGGAACGTCAGGCTGGGTGTGAGCACTGATGGACTCAATCCGTTTGGCAGCCAGAGCAGCACCCATAGCACGTGGCCCGTGTTTGTATGGATGTACAACCTACCCCCCTGGCTGTGCATGAAGAGGAGGTACATACAAATGACTATGCTAATTCAAGGTCCGAAACAACCGGGTAATGACATCCAACTGTGTCTCGGTCTGTTGAAAGAGGAACTAGCAACATTATGGGACGCACCACCGAATACGTGGGACGTTGTCGCATAAGATTATTTCCCTATGAGAGCCGCGTTGGTCACGACGGTGCATGACTATCTCGGTTGCGGATATGTCTCGGGGCAGGTGGTCCACGGATACTATGCATGCATTAGGTGCATGGATGACACAACGTATCACTAGCTACAGAAAGATCCCTATTCTTCGAAAACCGTGTTCATTGGGAATCGAAGGTGGCTTTGCAAGGATGACCCGTGGAGAAGACGCAAAGATCTGTTCAATGGGAAAGTTGAGCTCTGAGGAGAGCCATCTCTGAGGAGCGGCGACGAAATCGATGAGTTGTTGACAAATTGGCCAGCGTGCCCAGCGCCGGGAAAGAAGCGAAAGGCGCCCAAGCCGCTGCTGAAGGTATGGAAAACGAGGTCTATTTTCTGGGATTTGCCGTACTGGAAGATCCTCCGCACGCCCCATAGCCTTGATATCATGCATATCATGAAAAACGTGTGCGAGAGTCTGCTTGGCACCCTTCTCAACATGCCAGATAGGACCAAAGACGGGCCGAAAGCAAGGCACGACTTGGAATTTATGCAAATTAGGAATGACCTTCACGTAGGACGTCCTGATGATGATGATGTTGATGAGGAGGAGACGGAAGGTCGTCGCAAGGGCAAAAAGGCCAAGAGGAACGATTATCACTGCCCCGCCTCGTGCTTCACTCTAAGTCCTCGGGAGATCGAGCAGTTTTTTTACTGCCTACTAGGAGTCAAAGTTCCTTACGGTTACTCAGGCAAGATAAGTAGATACCTAGACAAGGCGAAGCAGAAGTTCAGCGGGTTGAAGTCTCACGACTGTCACGTGCTGTGACGCAGATACTTCTGGTTGCAATCCGAGGAATAATGGACGAGCACGTCCATCAAACGTTGTTTGGCCTCTGCCACTTTTTTGACGTCATCTCTCGGAAGTCAATTGGCGTGAAGAAACTCAAGAGGCTACAGGAAGAGATCGTGGCGATTCTATGCGAGCTCGAGATGTACTTCCTGCCCGCATTCTTCGACATTATGGTACATCTGTTGGTCCATATCGTGGAGGATATCGTCCAACTCGGGCCGACGTTCCTGCACAGCATGATGCCATTTGAAAGGATGAATGGTGTCATCAAAGGATACGTTCGCAATAGATCACGTCCTGATGGAAGCATAGCCAAGGGCTTCCTGACAGAAGAGTGCATTTCTTTCTGCACGAATTATCTTAACATTGAGAACCCTGTTGGTCTGCCCATCAACAAGCACCTTGACAGGATCGATGGATGGGGTCACCGTGAGGGTCGTCGCGAAATGCATGTCGACTTCACTGGGCAGCGCGCCGACTTTGACAGAGCAAACCTAGTCGCGCTTCAACACATGCAACTGATCGACCCTTGGGTGGAAGAGCACAAAAGCTCTATTGCAAAGAAGTACAGTGATAGGGGTGAGCTGAGGACCAAAGGAGCAATAATCAAAGAGCACAACTCCAATTTCATGACTTGGTTCAAGGACAAGCTTCTAGCTAATCCCCCACCAGTGCAATCTTCCGAAGAAGAAAAACTCATATTTGCCTTGTCACAGGGCGCTGAACACTGCCTGATGACCTATCAGGCGTACGATATCAACGGCTACACATATTACACTGAGGAAAAGGACAGTAATTGTGATTACCAGAACTCAGGGGTAACGATGGAAGCCTACACCGGTGACGTCAAGCAGAGATACTACGGAAGGATCGAGGAGATCTAGGAGCTGAGCTACGCTGGGGAGAAGGTGCCGATGTTTCGTGTCAGATGGGCCAAGAATGTAGTAAAAGAAGACCGGTATTTCACCACCATGGTTATACCCAAAGCCAAATCCAAGACTTCCAGTGCAAACCTCACCGCGAAAAATGAGCCATGGGTATTGGCAAGCCAAGTGGACCAATGCTTCTTCATTACCGACCCGACAAAGCCTACCCGGGTTGTCGTGAGAAGAGGCAAAAGGAACATCATCGGAATGGATGGGGTCGCCAATGAGCAAGACTTTGATATGTACGGTGACCCAAAGATGGAAGATGAAAGCGACACCGATGAAACATACACCACAAGAAGAAGTCGGACCACCCTACCTAAAGGTCTACCGTTCAAGAGAAGAAGTCTCGGGGTTCCGGGGCTTAATTATTCGACCTTGACAAAGAAGGGAAAAAGATTGTGAAACGGTAGCTAGCTTAACCATGTGTGTGGGCACATTATTATTATGTATCACTTTTACATTTTCGGACCAAACTAGAAATGGAACTCATATTTTTAGAGAAGGAGTATCGGGTTCCAGGGCTTAATTATTCGACGTTGACAAAGAAATGCAAAAAAATTGTGAAACTTTGTATCATGTATCGATCACTTTTGTATTTTTGAGACATGCAAAAAGACATTATTTTAGCTTACCCGTAGCACACCTAATACGCATACCCGTAGCGCACCAGACACACATGCGCTACGGGTATTTTTTTACTAGTGGCGTGCTACCCGCAGCGCACGGCATATGCGCTACGGGTAGCCATATTAGGTGTGCTACGGGTAAGCTTTTTTCTAGTAGTGTCGCCTCCCCACCCACTCTCTCACTCACTCACCGTCCCTCTAACAAAACCCTACCTCTCATGCTACCGCTTCCCATGCTGGCAATTGAAACGGAGAACGCGGTGGCCGGTGCATCGGCCACTGTCGGCTTAGTCTAGCCCCCTTCCCCTCCGCTAGTGCATCGACTGCTGCCTTCCCACTGCTACTTTGCCTGCCACGGCGGCTGGCGCATCGACCACTGTCCTCCCTGCTGCCGCCCTGGCCGCCAAGGCGGCCGATGTACTTGGGAAGCGGCCGATAGAGGAGGTGGAGGTCCCCATCATCAATCTGTCATCGACGCCTCGGATCTTTCAGTGCAACGTCTTCGGTGGTGTCGACTTGCACAATAAGTACAAGCCGCCATTCATGCCGAGGGCCCCCAATGAGCATGTCACCAGAGATGAGAAGTAGGTTCGAGTTTGACTCTTGTTAGCTATATGTTCTGTATATTAGATGCTTGAAGATTAGGGAGCATTGTCGATAGAGGGTCTGTAGATATCATGCTAGAAGATTAGGTAGATAATCTAATTTCAATAGAAAACTAGGGTTTCGTTAGTGATTAGTGATCTAATCTGATCTAATTGCATGCTAGAAGACTAGATGATATGTAGATTGCATGCTAGAAGATTTGATTAGTGATTTGATCTGATTTAGATAGAGTTTAATTTGGTATCTGATTTAGTTAGGGCTCATAGATTGACCTTCGTGTTCTTGATCCTGGAATGATTTTGCCCTTTTCCTTCTTGATCCTGGCATGATTTTTCCCTTTTGCTATTGGACCCTTTGCTATTTAACTGGTGGAGGACCAAGATGTTGACAGCGATAAGGAGTCGGGTGATAAGAAGAGCCTGCTCATCCAGTCCAGGTTGCAATAGGGAGAGTATGACAGCTACTGTTTGGAGGACAAGTTCAGGTGCCCCTTCTGCATGAGGCCGGTTGGAACTGACTTCAACAGCGTGTCGATGCACACTGAGTCTCTTGGCAGCGGTCATGTGCACGTTGGATATACCATGCATGTTCTAGCTTTCATGGCTAAGCATGCAACTTTTGGAGTTTTTCTTAGAAAGCTGTGTGCCATGGCTATTGAACAAGGTTTTGTGCTGCCTCCAAATCCTGTCAAAAGGAAGAAGGTCAAGACACTGGGGAGCAGGAACCACAGGAGGGCTATGAGGGAAGGTCGTCTGCCACCCCTATGAATCTGTTTAGCATACCCTACTTTGTTTGTGTCTGCAGCTGCTTCGTAAGCAGCTAAACTTTGTTGAGATCTGTTGAACAGCTAGCTGTGAACCTCTATTTCTGCTGCTGCTGTAAGAATCTTATGTGTGTGTTGCTGCTGTAAGCAGCCTATGTTCCTGCTGCTATATATATGCTAGGGTCCTTTTATTTACGGTTTTATTTATTTGTGTGCTGCTATATGTGTTATATCTTATATTGGAAAAATACCATAATTGCTATGTAACACCCCACTTTTTGTAACCCTATTTAAGCTAAGTTTGGTATGCAAAAGTGAGGGCCAACAAAAACTTTTTGCAACTAGATAATTAAAATAATATCTCTTGCTTGTTTGCCTTGATGGTTGTGGGAATCTGGTTTGCAAGAGTGTTGTTGCTGGGTGAGTTAGTGGACCAACACAATCCTTGTGCCCTTGTGATCATGCCTTTATTTATGCTTCTAGCTATTTTTCTAAAACCATTATCTTGGCAAACTCTCCTTTATCAAATAATATTTTTTTTTCAAAATAAGTGCCAGGATTTATCCTTGAGACAAAGCTTTTATCAAACCAAATTATTTTACAAAATTATCTGGACCTACAAAGTAGAGTGGTCCCATTATTTACTCTCTTATATTTTATTGATGTTTAAAAAAAAGGATTTCAAAACACCTTTAAGAAAACTTTCTATGGGAGCTACTATGTCTCCACTAGTTTCTGAAGAATCTACAAAAGCTTTACTCCTTTATTTGAAACTCTTTTCTACTTGACCATGGCATGATCATCATTGAGCACTTGTTCACTCTTTGTTTCTGGTGATGCTTTATTAGCTACAAATGATTGACCTTGTGTGGTGAGTTGACTTTGTGTGACTTTGTTTGACTTTGATATGTTGTTGTGTGTATATATAATCCTCACATAGGCCTGTGGCCTAACCTATTCAAAGTACATCCATTAATATTTTGTCACATACAAGTTGTTCTCATGCTATGCTTCAAATAAAACTCATCTTGTTGTTTTTCCTCTCAATTCTGGATCCCTAACCCTAATGTCTTAGTCTTATCATGAGACATTAGGAGCCCCATTTTGAGGAATCTTACAACTAATCAAACTAGCCCAAGGAAGGCACCCATGGTGTTATTAAAATCATCTTCATCCAATCATAACAGGGTTCACTCAAACTTAGAAATTCTTTTTCTTGCAAACTTTTTATCAAACACCTAGTGTGCAGACTTAGTGTCTGTTAACAGATTCAGTTTCCTGACGCTTATATTAAGCTCATCTATTCTATCCATGGCAATGTACCTTCCTAGAACTCATATTTGGCATGTGATCTTCCTTTCTTTCCATTACCACCTGGTCATTTGAGGCCATCTTCAACTTGTTTCAAATATGTTTCTGAGGCTAATCAACTCACTAACCATTTGACTATTATCTTATGCACTCTTGCTCACACTTCTAGAATTCGAAATAAATTGTTCAGAGACCATTCTTTGACCTATTTCTCTTCCTTTTGATCCACTCTAACTATCTATGCACTTGCATGTGCATTTTGAAGCATGCCACCTATTTATGTGACTAGGTTTTGAACCCTAGTCAAAAAAACTGATTTCACTTTCTAGTTTTCCTTGACCCTCTTGATAATTAGTCAACACTCATCATAAAATTCCTTCACAAGTTCATTTGCTCTCTACTAGCATTGGGAAATGCTATTCTTGCACAATATCACTCTTCCTCCATCAAAATGACTATCCCCTTATCTCATCTTTCTTATTCAACAAAATGCTTATGAATGGTAACCATGTTATTTCATGCTCTTTTCTTCTCATTAAGTAAATTTTAAAATCTTCTACCATGCTACCCTATTCCTATAGGATCCTACGAAACCCCAAAACCCTAGTTGTCTATTCTCAAAATTTCCAAGATGTTGTTCAATTTATCATTTGGGCAAGCCTTCAAACTGAAAATGTTGGTGACCTAGAATAGTTGCAAGCTTGGCAATGACGTGCCCAATCTCCTTATTATTTTCCCTCTGATTCCTTCATACCTACACTTCTTGGATATCATTAAGCAAACTCGAAAATCAAACTTGATCCATGCATGCATCAAATTCCATTCACGTAGCCAATTACCTAAAACCATTTGAAGGTTCACCAAACCAGCACCCCCCCCCTTTCTCCACACCAACATCGTTCTCTCCCTGTACGAATTTTACTGTAGCATCACCCCCTCCTCATTGTCTCCTAGTGTTTGGAATGAGAGGGAGAGAAGAATTGTCAACAACAACATTGCCCATCAATTAAAAATTGTGCAGCAGCCCTCCCCTCTGTTCCTAGCCGACCAAGCCACCTCCTGGACCCCACCCACACTCTCCACCGTCCCTCTAGCCCAACCAGAGACCACCAAGCTACCCCACATTGCCCCAAACCGACCTACACACTTCTCCTCGGGTTATAAGCATGCAGACCACCTCAGCCCCTCTCTGCTCGCTCATTCCTCTCCCAGACGCCCTCTCTGTATCACTGATAGCCCAGAAATTTCCCCTCACTCTCTGCTGGCCGGGGAGAAGCCGAACTCGATCTCCCGATCTGGGAGGAAGAAGCCCACCGTGCCATCTCTCTGGACCATCCCCGCTCTGTATTTTTGCATGCATGCAACCCTGGCATCCATAGCTACCTAAACCGCCCCCTTTTACTGTCCCAGGGACGCCAGATCGAGCCCCACGGGAGCCCCAGGAAGTCGGACTCGTCGCCGACGCGCAGATCCGCGTCCCGGAAGAGAATCTGCTACTGTCGCCCCTCGTTGAGGTCGCCGGAGTACGCCGCGCCGCCCCGTCCGGTCCTCGTCGCCGGGGGAAGCTCCTAGGTGCGCCGCCGCGACCCCCTGGCCGGGCTAGGGTTTCCGCCCTACCTCCCCCGCGGCCAGAGGAAGGAGACGACGGGTGACCGTCGATCTCGACTAGATCCAACGGCCCCCGTCGTCCCGTACCGGTTCGGTTATGCGCGGCTGACCAGCGGGCCCCGCTGGGCGGGAGATTGAGCGCGCCGCCCGCGCGCGGCGGATGCATCTAGGCTGCTCGGCGCCTCTCTGGCCCGGATCTGTAGAACTGGCCCGGGATGCATTTTTTTTTAAAGCTAAATCCTTTTATTGTTTTCAGATCTGTTTAAAAACTGCTGTAAGGATTAATTACCAAATAAAATGCTTTATGCATGAAAAACTTTAGATCCAATTTTATTAGTGTTCTAGGACCTTTTAACAACCATGCAGTACCAGTACTTTACCAAAATTTTATACATATTATTTTTGACAATTAATCTAGCAGAAATTGTATTTTGAGGTGTTAAATCAATATCTGTGGATTTAGGAACTCAAATCTGATGAAACAAATTTTGTTGGATGGGTATTTAGTATACCTTTCAAATGCCACTGGCTTAGATGCAAAAAGGGTTTTATTCTTGGCATGGTTATTTTTGCAAAATACCACCAGATCTGACTTTAGGGAATTTTAAAACCTAATATGTGATTTATTTTTGGGTGAAACCAATTTTGGGTGATCATGTATTGTTATTTCTTGCTACTGTCCATAGGATAAATTTTTCTGAGATGGTAGGATTTTCTGGTAGATTTATCTCTAATTCAGTAGTTATTTCCACTATAAAATGCATAGAATATTCTCTTTTAATCAGCAATTTGCAAATCCAAATTTGATGGGTTTGTATTATTGTTAGCTATCTGATTCTATGTTGGATCACATGTTTTGATCAAATATGATGCCTGCTTGATGTTTGGGTTGAGTATAGGGCTATTTACTATTAGAAATTTTTTCCCCTATTAATTTAGTAGCTTTACTTTTATAAGATGAAGTCTTGGTTCAGAAAACTTGTTGCTTATCTGAAAGTATGATTAGTATTGTTATTTGACCTATGTGGCCACCTGCAAGCTTGTTTGAGGTGAAGTGGTGATGTGCTTGTTATGTTTGAAAAACCCTAGTTTATAATAGGATTGACTTAATAACTAAAATCTTAAAAACCTTGATTTTGTCTTCTAAACTTGTTTGTTTCTGATACTCTTTGCTTGTGTGGTGTTGATTGAATGAAATGTTTGTGGCTTGTGTATGCATGTATATTGATTGTGTGCTGTTATTTTCCGGCGATAGATTCGAACGAGGAGTGTACCGAGGAGGGAGAAGACTTTGAGTATCAAGAGGAAGGAGACCAAGGACAAGCCAACCAAGGCAAGCCATCTAATTGACTCATACCTGAATCCTATCACGACACTATGCATTATTCTACTCTTACTCTTACTACTATGCATTGTTTTTCTTATATTGCTAATTATCCCTAGTTAGCAATAGATGGTGATTTAGCTCCACAGGTCACATTGATATCATCCATGGAGGATGACTCCCTTACCACCTATCATTACCACCTGTTTGTAGAGGCTCGATGATTAGCATCGAAGTCTTTGGGAAACCCTTGTAGTGGAGCCAAAAACTCTAGGATGGGATAACTTCCGGAAAAGTTTTCGAAAGTGGTTACGAAAACCTTGGAGTAGTACCTACTCCACTGAAATGTTTTCTAAATGATTTTGGGACAAATGGACACTTGGGTTATGGAGAAAAGGAGTTGGTGGATTTAGAAAAAGGCATCGGTGTTTCTTTGTAGTCGCTCGAAGCAATTAAACAGTGCAACCACATTACCCGGTATGGGACGGGCTTAGTTTGAAGTTTATTTGCCTTAGTGCGGGGAGCCTCATACTATATAGGGGTTTGCAGGACTCCGGAATCCGGGTTGCCGCTAGTTTATGGGCAATAGTAAATCGGGATCCTTCGGGATTTATCCGGCCGGAAGACACTTGGGTTCTCCCGCCGTGGCGCCGGAGTTACGCTCTGTGCCGGGACGTGCCGGGGAGGTAAACTCCACAGGGTAGGCACCCGTACTAAGGGAGATAGATGGAGGGCTTCGATCGATTATCCGAACCCCGCATACTTGTGTATGACGGGCCGTGGTGGTATCCCGGCGGATTTATCGGTTGGTGTGGGTAAAGTGTACAACCTCTGCAGAGTGTAAAACTATTCGAATAGCCGCGTCCTCGGTCATGGACGGTTGTGGAGATCACTACATTGCCCAATGTCAGGTTTTGGTTTTATAAATGCTTTTCTGGAAAAATGGAGTTTTGTGCCGGACGGAGTACTTGGAGGGTACTGCCGTGGTACAGTTATGGATCGGAGTACTTGGAGGGTACTGCCAAAGAAATGAAAGTGGTCATGTGTGATTGACCGGATTTAAAAAGGATGGTGGTCATGTTCGATTGACCACCGATCTATTCTTTAAAGGAGTTTCCCCCTTCCCTAGAGATTTAACTAAAAAGGTTTTCTAAGTGTTTTCTTTAATAAGGATATAGAAATGTCGTGGGACATGCTATATCGACACGAGAAGTTAGTAGCACATAGTCACCGAAACTAAGCCAGCCCTTGCTACGGCCATATAGCATGTGCTTGTTCTCTCTCTTAGATGGTTTGCGAGTACAATTCCAAAATGTACTCACGGCTTTGTCCCTGGCTATTAACTTGGCCAGATTATGGAGAAGACTACTCAGAAGGTGGCGATGACTACGACGACGCCGGTGCGAATTAGGAACGTCTCCCAGTCAGTTGCCTGTAGGGTAGTAGGCATGACGTGGGTCATCAACGCTGCTTGGTATCCGCTGCTTAGTTATAGACTTGCCCTGCGTGGCAATATCATGCTTGGTCATGTGGCCAATTGTAAGTATATTATTCGATATTGTAAAGGATGATGTAATTCTGTTATCAACTCGGATATGTGGATTCACGACACACTGATCATGGGATTGTGAATTGTATGCATATCGGGTATTCCGGATGGGTAATCCGGGGTCCCCACATGCTATCAATAGATAAGCAAGCAAAAGTGACATGGAAGCTGCTATAGATTTCTACTAAATTGGAAAAAAGGGTTGCTTTGGTTTATTTCCAGAAATAGAGAGGCAAAAGAGAGAAAGAAAAGGTAAGTAAAGATACTCTGTTTATTTTCTATTTTGTGAGTTGGGCGACAGAGAAAGCCCCCCACACTTGTGCGGCCACACGGCAACATCTGCGACGTGACGGCAAGCCCCTTGTGAGAGTTTGAAACAATAAGCTGGGCAAAAGTGAGGAAATGTTTCAATCGTAAGAAAAAAAATAAGTACAACTAACAAACTAGGGGCATGAAAATAGGAAACCTAACATTAATTCGTACATCGTCTATGGATTCTGTAAATTACTCTAGAAGCAAGTGTCAGAATAGTCAGCGCCTTGATCTTGAAGATTCTACCGTTATTTTTGGTAATGAGATTCTTGAGGTGTCCTGACTAACAGATCTACTCTGTCTCACCAATAATACTTGTTCCTAAAACGAGTAACTAGGCGCACTAGAATGTGTTTACATACATTCGACATAAGGATAACGTTATGAATCAGAAGCTTCACCTATTGTATTACTTCCTCCTTGGTCACCTCTTCTTCCTCCTTGTTCTCCTCTTCTTTTCCCATTTTTTTGAAAATCCTAGGCCCGAGCTGTGTACATTTCTCTAGAAAATTTAAAATAGCCGATGCATGCGGCTTGGAGTAATTAATAAGACCCCTAAAATCTAGTGCTTAATCCTTGGGCTTTAGCCCTACGCCCTCGCATACCCAAACTGAGGGAACACCAAAATCTCGCTCTCTTCAAATTATTCTGATACACTGCAGGATGTGACCTCGAAATTCTACAAATAAATTAGGAATATGTACCTAGTCTCTGGGTTAAGCACGTATACCAATTGTAGTGACCAGTGCCCCTGGCCAAGATAAGATCGGTCCGCACATTACGATGCACTGATTCTCCTCTCTTTCTTTGTTAGAGCAAGAACAATAGTGTAGCTATAACAGTTTGTCATGTCATATATAGTCAATATATAGCTAGCATGTACAATAGTGGACTATAAAAATGTACTCCCTCCGTCCTAAAATGTAAGGCGTCTAAGGATTAGTCAAAAGTCAACATTTTTAAATTTGACCATGATTATACACAAAAATATAAACATTTATGATATTGAATCAATATCAGTAGATTCACCATAAAATATATATTTTAAATGTATCCATTCAATATTATAGATACATATATTTTTTCCTAAATATTTGGTCAAAGTTAGTAAATTTTGACTTTTGACTAATCCTTAGACGCCTTACATTTTGGGACGGAGGGAGTACTATTTTATCAATGTATGGCACATCTTTCACTCTTATAAAGTGCTTAGGAGTATGTGCTAAAGCTGACTCTTGCATAAGAGCCCACTTACCTTCTCTCCTATTCTCACTCCTCCAACTAAACAAAGATATAATATTTTATCTTTTATATCCAGCTGAGTCAGCACTATTGTACTTGCTATTAAACAGATGCGATCTAGTCCTGGGCAATTTGACTGCGCATACCTCTTCGAGGCACACAAAGGAAATGAGAGTTATCTTGAATTTATTGAACACGTGAGAATTTTTTGGTTCTCGTAAAGTCGCGATATCTCCGCTTGCAGTGGTTGAAGAGCCGCTTGGAGTAGCTTTAAAGTCTGTCTAGGGATTCTGCAATTGTACCGGATTCTCGAATTAAATTTGGAGTAACGATATTTCCACTTGCAGGGGTTTGAAGAGTAGTACTTAATGCTCCCTATAGTAGACTTAATTAACCAATCACCAAAGTGCATGCAAATAGAATTTTTTAGGCCCACGTCCAAAAAATTTGCCAACCAGCACACATGCATGCATTGGTGTGGCTTCTTAATTGGAGCCGGGGTGGCCCCCTCTTGATTAAAAAAATATATGCATGCATTGGTCAGTTAATGCGTGCATGCGAATCAAAACGGTTTTCAAGGCGATTTAATGGGAGAATTATACAGCTTAGCGTAATAATAGGGAGAGAAAGAAGATCAACGAATGATAAGAGAGTAATAAGTGCTAATCGAGTCTTAATCTAGATAATTTGTACTTCCTCCGCAGTTTATAACGCTTACGCGATCAGTAGGGAGTTCAATAGTTGAGTCGTTTAAATTTATGTACACAGTTTTGGAACCGTTCCGGTCCAGATGAGATTCGTCTAGCTTGTATCCAGGATAATACTATGCCTCCTTAATTTATACAAACCTTTTTTCGCAAAAAAACTTAGTATATAGTAAATATTATAAAAAATATATCACTGAAAACTTTAGATATTCTATTTCTAATGCTGTAATTTTTATACTAAATAATTTATTTTTTATAAGTTAAATTAGCTACCTAGATACACACGTAAACCTTATAAACTGAGAAGGAGAGAGTAATAAATATACTTTGGAGGTCAGTCTAAAACTGGAGGAGGTAATATGTTATCTTCACATAGTGGTTTCTAATACAAATGGCTCTACAAAATACTAATAAACTATGTTTTCTACGTTATCACACATATGGCATCATCTACTATAGAGGTAGTAACACAGTAAAGTAACATATCCATGTTAAAACTGAGTTAGTTCTACTATGACTAGGCTTATTTTCTTTTACCTTGTGTACAAGAATCAAACTCTCAAGACAAGATTGCATACTGATTGCAGGATGTGACCTTGAGACTATATAAGCTGTTCATAGTGCATAGTAACATAGAGTAGTAACATATACATGTTACTAATCTATGTTACTACCTCTATAGTGGGGAGTAACATATTTATAGTATTATGCAAAGTTATATTTATTAGGTTATAGACTCACTTTGTCTTGAAAAATATGATGTTATGGTAACATAGCTAGTTACCACAACACTCTTTTTTTTCAATTAATGACTTGCCATGTTACCAAAATACTTTGTTGGCACTACATGTAGTTCTATATTAATACAAATGTTACTCCCACTATGAGCAGTCTAAACGTTTGACTCAAGTACGAATACAGATCGCATTGATCGAGAAATTACAGACCGATTCTCAAGGTAGTCTCTTATACGATAATAAAATCTATTATCTCGAGGTTAACAGATCTGTTATAAGAAATTTCAACATGAGACGACGTGTCATTATTAGCTTTGCGGACTTCCTTGACTAGCACTATAATACTATCTCCGTCCCAAAATGTAATTCTTTTTAGATAGCTAAGTTAGCTCTCTAAAAAGTCTTAATGTTGGGACGGAGATAATAGTAGTTGAATAACCGTGCGTTGCAATTTAACCTCGAGTTTTTTTCTCTCAAACGCACGTGAATATTGACACCAAACATCATGAAACAGAGCAAAAGAGCATGCCCCCACCCCTCATCTCTCCCCCTCCCCCTCTCCCTCTCCCTCTCACTACGGCCCCTAGGCTTCATCTCTTTCACCCTTGCACTATCATTGTGCTTCATAGTCACTCCAACCTAACAACATCGCCTTTGTATTTTGTAGTCACCCTATTCCAACAATGTGGTTTGTTGCAAGCCCATGATCTCTCCAACTCTACCAAATTGTTGTAGTCTCATACATAGCCCATGTAATTTGGAGAGACTACAACAATCATCTTCCTGCTTTTGACAAGGTTCCGTCTCCCACCTCATAGTTATGTAATACCTCACAATTTTCCAAAATATTTGTAAGGTGCAATATTTTTTCACAAACAATGAAAAATTGCTCAATGTTTATTTTAGCGTGGCCCTTCTCTAGAGGCTATGCATGCTATATAGTGCTAACAACGTGCTATATTTAAAAATAGCATTTTGAAAATAGCTTGAAATAAAGGATTTTAGCAAGAATAAAGGATATCATGAAAGCGACAGTTGTTTTACCGTTACTAGTGTGGTTCGTGTTTGTCCTAGGTGTTCAACATTCCCAAGGGCACGTGTGAGCTCATCCTTCTCTTTGTCGGGGTGAAGTCTCCCCTCCTCAACATCCTTTACTGCGCTTCTAAGGGCATCAATGGGAAGGGGGTCTTCATCATTTTTTTTGTATATATACACTTCCCTTCTGAGTCCAACTTGCCCCCATGCCCGTAAAACCAATCCCTTGTCCAAACATTCTGTTTCAATATCTCCGGAAAGATCCCTTAAGCAATTAGTATGTCCTTCATTTTCTTCCACTTAGGCTTGCCAGACTTATAGCCTCCTTGCCCCATAGTATGGTGATACTTCTTTTTAGCAGCATTTTCTTATTTATTTCTGAACTTTTCTTAGCTTCCTCCGATGTCTTGTACTCAACGAATGCGTCCCAGTGGTCTTTTATCTTCTCATAGGCTCCAGTCAACACCGGAGTCTTTTCTTTCCGGACATATTCCTTGTCCAATCTTTTCTTCCAGTTGTCGAATTGTATTTCCATCTTCGAAAGAGTCCACTTCTTGACTTTTCGCTCTATGATATTCAAATCACGATCCTCCTCATGTGAATCCTCCTCATTTTGATCCTCCTCATTTTGATCCACCTCTAGCGCCGCCGGTAGGGTAAAATTTACCATGAGCTTCTTCCAAAGTATATTTTTGAATCTCTTGACAAAGCTAAATGGTTTCGTCTTGGTCTTCTTCCATTCTTGAATGGTGATCGAAATGTTGTCCCTAACAAGAACTCCGCATTGTCTTACAAATTTATTTGCATGAGCCGTGGGAGCAATCAGTTCGCCATCTTCACCGATTTCTTTGATCTCGTACCTTTCATGTTATTTCAACCTTCTTGCTGGACCTCTTTTATTAACAGAAGAGTGGCTCGATCTGGAGAGCTAAAAGAAGAAAGAGCATTAATATATGTATATACACAAATCAAATAATCCATCTAGACAACAGAGGCTTAATTAATTAATATACATATACCTCGCCAGACTTTGTAATATTTAAGGCTCCACCGGAGCCGTCAGCTTCTCCCTCATCGGAGTCATTGCCTTCTCTCTCATCGGATCCATCTCTTCGGTCTTGCTCATCTCCCTCATCGGAACCATCTCTTCAGTTTTGTTATCTCCCTCACCGGAGTTCTTCAAAAACAACAGGGTGACATCATCATCTCCATCGCGGATTATGTCCTCGATCATGTTTTCATGGTCTTCGTCTCTTCTGAGATCCATAGTTCCTGTAAAGACTTATATTCTCTATTCTTTTATATTCTAATCCCTATTTTGCTATTTATATTTCTAACCCTAACCCTTACCCTAAATCCTATTTCTATTTCTAAGAACAACACAATTTACACTAACTAAATTCTAGGGTGTGAGTGCGTGTGTTCATATAGTAAGTCACCAATACCGAGACCAATGACCAAAGTCAACCGAGACCAATGACCGCCTTTGCTACATTATTTCGGTTGATCGGTCAATATCCTAAAATAAGTCACCCATACCGAAACCAATACCGAGACCAATATCCTAAATTCTAGGGTGTGCGTGCGTGCATTCATGGAGTAAGTCTTCGATACCAAGACCAATGACCAAAGTCAACCGAGACCAATGACCGCCTAAAATATCCTAAAATAACCTTTTTCTTCAATATATCCTAAAAGAACCTAAAATAACCTTTTTCTTCAGTATATCCTAAAATATCCTAAAATAACCTAAAATATCCTAAAATATGCTAAAATAACTTTTTTCATAAATAAAATAACCTAAAATATCCTTTAAAAAGTGAATGTTGCATTTGCCTGACCTTTTTTCTGCAGGGAACAGGCGGCCGCCGGCGGCGGCTTGGGCGTCGATCGGTGCGGGCGAGCTCGGGCGGCAACCGACGGCAGCGGGCTCGGGCGGGCGAGGGTGGGCTCGAGGCATCAGCGGCGCGAGCGTCGGCGGAGCGGGCGCGGGCGTGCGCGGCGGCGACAGCATGTTGGGCGATGACGGCAACGCGATGCAGGCAGTCGACGGCGGCGCGCAATAATTGGGTAGCCTGTCGGCATCGTCTCAGCTTCTTGCTAGGTCCTTCGGCATTTTCGATGTGGAGAGGGGAGGAAGGAGAGGGCGGTTATAAAGAAAGGGGCATTAGCACCGGTTCCTAGCATCAACCGGTGCTAAAGGCCTTCTCGGCAGGATCTGCAGCGCCAGCACCTTTAGCACCGGTTGGTACCACGAACCGGTGCTAAAGATATTTGCAAAAAAATTAAACTTTTCAGTGGTTCCCGCCTTATTCCATATTGAAGCTATGATCAACATAGTATATTACTTCGTAAAATGATTAAAAATCTTAAAAATACATATAGCATATCAAAATGTTTATAAAAAATATCTATGATATAACAACACATTGAAATACTAAAAATCATTTTGCAAAAATTATGAGTCTTGCAAACAATTTAAAATCGACAGGAGCCCGCCAGATTTGAACTACAGGTACATGATATAATGCTCATGATTTTTTATAAAAATGATTTTTAGGTTCACAATATGCTATTTTATCAGAGATCCACCGCAAGTTTAGCGAGGATCAACCCCGGGCAAAGAATCTTCATGCTTGCATTTTTTAATATAATTTCAAATGGGCATAAGAATTTCAAAAATAATCCAAACAATGTGAAACCTTCGCGTGGTGTCATATTATGTGTTATAGTTGCAAGGAAAATTATTAAACTTGAAAAATTGCAAACATCACACACAAAAAAATCACAAAATGAGCTATCATGTTCGATGTTTCATGGCTTTCAGGCCAAATAAACAATGTTATGGCTAGAATCGCGACATAGTTTGTGATAATGTGCCCATATTGTGCACACATGTGCATATTGGGATGGCTTACAATGTTGCAGAAGGAAGTTTTCCTTTTCAACGCACGAAAAAACCATTTTCCATTTTTTTAGGTGCCAAAAAGAGGGTTTTTTTGAAGCAACCACCAAATTAAAGTTTCACATTGCTACTAAACCATTTTCCAAAAAATACTAGACCACCTTAGATGGAAAATTTCCAAGCCGGTGTATCTCAAACCTTTCCGTCCACCCCACATGAAAAAAGACAAATTCCTGCTGAATCGGCAGGAGGCCCGCCAAATTTGAACTACATGTACATGATATAATGCTCATGATTTTTTGTACTACCTCTGTCCTGAAATAAGTGATGTGAGTTCATTTAAATTTGTATGTATCTAGACATGTTTTAGTACACAGATGCATATTAATCTAGACAAATTCACATCACTTATTTTTGGACGGAGGGAGTAAAAATCATGTTTAGGTTCACAATATTCTATTTTATCAGAGATCCACTGCAAGTTTAGTGAGGCTCAACCCCAGGCTAAGAATCTTCATGCCCGCCGTTTTGAATATAGTTTAGGTTCACAACATGATATTTAATCACAGATCCAATACAAGTTTAGTGAAAAATATACATGTGTGCCATAAATTGGCTCATTTAATACATATGGTGACTTGTTTTCTGAAATTCCTTGGTGGCCATGAATCCATCTTCGCGTATGTCCCTTGATTATGATCGCTTCGGTCTTAACCATGGAGCATCTTCACCATTTAACGTGATGCTTGGGTCAATGTTCACTCTGAAGGGCGGGATTTCATCAAACTTATTATAATCTTCTGACATGTGTGTCTTATCCTCGACTCCCATGATATTTATTTTCCCTGAAAGAACTATGTGATGCTTTGGCTCATCGTATGATGTATTCATTGCCTTATATTTTCTTCTTTTTAGTTTGGAGGACATGTCCTTCACATAGAAAACTTAAGCTACATCATTGGCTAGGACGAATGGTTTGTCTCTGTAACCAGGATTGTTGAGATCCACTATTGTCATTCCGTACAGCTAGTCTACCTTTACCCCTACTCCATTCAGCTTGACTTATTTGCACCGAAACAAAGGGACCTTAAAAAAAGGTCCATAGTCAAGTTCCCATATATCCTCTATGTAACCATAATAGGTGTCATGTTGCCCATTGTTGTTTGTTGCATCAATAAGGACACCACTGTTTTGGTTGGTGCTCTTTTTATCTTGGGCGATCATGTAGAATGTATTGCCATTTATCTGGTACCCTTGGAAAGTCAATACAGTCGAAGATGCTGACCCGGCCAACAAGTACAGCTGATCTTCAACAATGTTGTTATTTATGAGATGTGTTCGCAACCAACCGCCAAAAGTCGCCATATGTTGTTGTGTAATCCAGGAGTCAGACTGCGCCGGGTGTTGGGAGCGTACAATATTCTTGTGTTCTATGATATACGGGGCCACCAAGATGGAACTTTGTAGAACTGCGTAGTGTTCTTGAGTAAAAGAAATCCCGTCCATACAATACATTAATTTCTTTCCTAGCGTGCTTTTTCCACTTAGTCTCCCATCATGTCGTGATTCAGGAACACCAATCGGCTTAAGGTTAGGGATAAAGTCAACATAGAACTCAATGACCTCCTCTGTTGCATAGCCCTTGGAGATGCTTCCTTCTGGCCTAGCACGGTTATGAACATATTTCTTTAAGCCTCCCATGAACCTCTCGAAGGGGAACATGTTGTGTACAAATATAGGACCGAGAATGGCAATCTCTTTGACACGGTGAACCAGGAGATGCGTCATAACATTGAAGAAGGATGGCGGGAACACCAACTCAAAACTAACAAGACATTGGGCCATATCCTTCTGTAACCTTGGCAGAATATTTGGATTGATTACCTTCTGAGATATTGCATTGAGGAATGCACATAGCTTTACAATGGGTACTCGAGCATTTTTTTGGTAGAAGCCCCCTCAATGCAACCGAAAGCAACTGCATCATAATCACATGATAGTCATGAGACTTCAGTTTTTGGAATTTTTTCTCTGTCATATTTATTATCCCCTTTATATTCAACGAGAAGCGAGCCAGCACCTTGATACTTGAAAGGACTTCAAAAAAGATTTCCTTCTCTGCTTTGGTAAGAGCATAGCTGGCAGGACTTAAGTGACGCTCTTTATCCGTCTTGTTTTGTGGATGCATGTTGTCTGGGTCTTTCATACATTGCTGGTCCTCCCGTGCTTGTGGTGTATCTTTTGTCATTCCATACACGCCTAGAAAGCCTAGCAGGTTCACCCAAACATTCTTCGTCACGTGCATCACGTCGATTGAAGAGCGGACCTATAGGTCTTTCCAATACTCAAGCTCCCAAAATATAGATTTCTTCTTCTACATGGGTGCATGTCCGGTAGTGACATCTGATGGCGCCGGTGGATATATAGATTACCGACCAGTTGGGAACCCCAAGCGGAAGGTATGATGAGCACAGCAGCAGTTTTCCCTCAGTAAGAAACCAAGGTTTGTCAGTCCAGTAGGAGAAAGCCAAACTTAAGAAGGTGATGCTTGCTAGCTTAGTGACACTCCAACAAGGGTGCCGTTAACGATAACTTGTTAGCGCGTCTTCAACTAGTAGCAACGCGGAACCTGCACACAACACAACCAAATACTGTGTTCCCAACTTACGATGAGGTTGTCAATCTCACCGGTTTGCTGTAAACAAAGGTATGAGCGTATCGAGTCGAAAGCAATAGTAGTATGTGAGAAAGTAAAC
The DNA here is from genome assembly GCA_007115705.1 of Dactylis glomerata. NCBI lineage: Eukaryota > Viridiplantae > Streptophyta > Magnoliopsida > Poales > Poaceae > Dactylis > Dactylis glomerata. The sequence goes on along the minus strand of QXEO01000574.1, from coordinate 137,167 downwards.
AGTGCGAGTAAAGTAAACAGGTGATAGCAATGTAAAGGAAATTGGACCGGGGTCCACAGTTCACTAGTGGTGTCTCTCCATAAAATAAATAACACATGCTGGGTAAACAAATTACAGTTGGGCAATTGATAGAATAAAGATAACATGCATATGTCGCGAGGATCACTAGGAGATTTACTCTGGGCATTACAACAAAATACATAGACCGCCATCCAACTGCATCTATGACTAATAATCCACCCACGGGGAATCATCCGAGGACCCCGTGAGTATTAAGTTGCGAACAACAGATAACTGCATTAAGCAAAGTGTGTAATGTAAACAAAGCATATGCCCTTGGACATAAGAATGTTGTTTTCTACCTAGTGGCAATAGCACATCTACAACCTTAGAGGTTTTTGTCACTCCCCCAGATTAAATAGAGGCATGAACCCAACTATCGAGCATAAATACCCCCTCTTGGAGTCACTAATATCTACTTGGCCAAGATAGCTACTAACAACGGAGAGCATGCAAGATCATAAACAACATAGAGATAACATAAGATAATATTTAGCACATCAACTCAACATAACACCAATATTCATCGGATCCCAAGAAACACAACACGTAGAATTACATAACGGTGATCTCGATCATGTAAGGCAGCTCACGAGATCTAAACATGAAGCACATGGTGGAGAAGACAACCATCTAGACACTGCTATGGACCCATAGTCCAAGGTAGACTACTCACTCATCGCGTCGCAGGCAAGCATGGCGATGCAGAAGACCTCCGGTGGCGATTCCCCTCTCCGGCAGGGTGCCGGGAAGAGCTTCTGGACCCTCCCGATCTCGGGTCGACGATGGCGGCGGATCGCGATGTGTTTCTAGAAAATTGATCAGGTACTTAGGTTTTTCCCGTCGGGGGGTCTTTATAGGCGAAGGGGCAGCGTCAGAGGTGGACCAGGGTGGTCTCAACCATAGGGGGCGCGGGCTAGGGGTAGGCTGCGCCTCCCTATGGTGAGGCTGGCCCCTGGCTCGGCTCCGTCTCTTCTTTGGTGTTCTGGAAGCTTCGTTTAATATCTGGACGTTCGGCTTTTGTTTCGTCCCATTCCGAGAATATTTCCTGTGTAACTTTTCTGAAACACAAAAACAGCAAAAAACAGGGAACTGGCACTGTGGCATCTTGTTAATAGGTTAGTTCCGGAAAATGCATAAAACGCCACGAAGTGTAACGAAACACTAAGCAAATGGTGTAAAAACAAGCATGGAGCATCAAAAATTATAGATACGTTTGAGACGTATCAGCATCCCCAAGCTTAACTCCTGCTCGTCCTCGAGTAGGTAAGTGATAACAAAAGAAATAATTTTTGAGGTGACATGCACCTACACAATCTTGATCATCTATGTAAAGCATTGAGTGCTGGGATCAAAAGAACTTAAAACATGGGCATGAAAGATATAATCTTGATAAAAGAAACTTAGCAACCATGTTATAACATGAAAAAGAACACAAACAAAAGATCATGAAAATGAAACAATGAAAGTCAAATGTGTGTTCAAATCATATGGAAAAACATACAAATGGTTTTCAGCTTGTCCTTCATGAGAGAGCAAAACATAAATGCATAGGACACCTTCAAGTTTAAGAGGGCGACTAGATATAAATAATTTAGGAACAAGTGAAACCAACATCATGAATCAATCAATGAAAACTTTGGGACAATGCACATTATACTCAAAATGACAACTATGCTCTCTTAGACGGTGCATAAAGATAGAAGGTGGTGACTCAACATAAAAGTAAAAGAAAGGCCCTTCGCAGAGGGAAGCAGTGATTGCAAGTTTTATAAACCTTCAAAAATTATGGTACTTACTAGCTTTGAGCTCTCATTGCCCCCATCATAGGCATCTTGAATGGTTAAAGTTAATGCGAATACACTTATGATGCATATGCTTGACAAATCATAAGTTGAAAACCTCGTGTCCCGTGAAGTACGAATACCCAAACCTCATGCTACTCGACTTAGAGTCCCAAGCAAGCTCTTGTCATTGTAAATATATGTGTATCATCGAGAACCGCCAACGGGGTACCTCCGTGCCCGATGACATGGAACAAGCCCACATCAAAATGACAGGACAAACCGAAAATAAACACCTCGGCATCTCTTTTATTTACCATTGGTATAGCTTTTTATTTTGAGATGCGTCGTCGAATGTTCACTATGGGCATGCTGTAAATTTCCACAATGAATTATGCATGGCTTAGATTAGCGGCCCAGGCATTTCCCTAACACATATAAGAACTCCATGACCCCGTAAGATTCCCAACTTGTTTCACATCGCGAGTATCCATAAACAAAAGATCACGATATCAACTTAAATAAGTGCAATGTTGAAAGCTTACCCCATGACGACATGGTTTGGCTAATTTCCAACTTACAACTTGCAAGCATAACAACTCAACATAAGAGAGCCACAATGTCAAAATTTTAAGAACGAGAAAAATAAAGTGTGCCATCAGGTTCGTGAGAGCTTTACTGACCAATTTTCGCATAACACCAAAAAGAGTTTAATTTGAAGGATAGATAAAAGCAAGTCAAATGTACTTTGGAATAGCAAATTGCTAATAGGTATGTATGGTGGACACATTGGAACAACTTGGTTTTTAGGAGTTGGATGCACGAGTAGAGCTCATACTCAGTACAAAATGAGGGCTAGCAAAAGACTGGGAGCGACCAACTAAGAGAGCAATAACAACCATAATCATGCAAAGCGACAAAGAAACATTAAAAGAAGCATAAGATGGCATCAAAAGTCAAAAACTAAATGATCATAGAGGCTTATGGCGACTTTGTATGAGTCTAACATGTGTAAGCATGCGCCAAGTCAACCCAAATAAAGCATCAAAGGAGAAAACCAAAATAATGCTTCCAAATAATAAAAACAACGCATGATTTTTTCAAAGGCTCATTAATCAATCTCAGTAATTTGAGACAAGTCATGCTATAGCAAAACCACTAAGCATACTATCAAAAAGACATCAAGCACGACATGCAAAAGTCTAAGCCGTAGTCTAAACAAGCTCCTTTTTGTACCACTTTTTTGCATAAATTGCTTTCTCTTTTCCAACACCATTCGAACCTTTTTGAAACAACTCTTTTGATGAAAACCAACATGGACCAGAGGTAAAAACACATCTTTATGCAAAGATATAACAAGATCTGAACACAAATCAAGGCAAAAAATGAAAGCTAAACGCAGTTCTAGAAAAAGAGAACACTCGTTGAACGATAAGAGTGAAAAACGGAGTGTTCTTGGGAAATGAAAAGCAAGGCAACTTCTCCAAAAGAAATTTGTTGGGGTCCAAACATTTATTGCAGCAAACAAAACTGAACTAAACTAAAAACTAAAAACAACTGACGCTCCAAGAAAAACGCATAATGCATGAAGCAATAAAAATATAGTGTGTTGAAAGGTGACCTGATTTTTACCGATGAAGAAGGGGTGCCTCGGGGGCATCCCCAAGCTTTGACGCTTGTACTTCATAGATATTTATTGGGGTGCGTGGGCATCCCCAAGCTTGAGCTTTTGTCCATTCTTCAACTCATCTCAACATTCTCCAATCCCTACACTTGAAAACTTCCTTCATACAAAACTAAACACAATTCTATTAGCAACATTAGTGTAAGCATAATATTAAATCAACCCCTTTTTGCTTCATATTTCAACTCAAAACCACCACATATAAAGCATATACTACTGTAGCAACTCCCCAAAAGTTCCGTGATCAAAAGAACTAAAAAAGAAAGCGATAAAGAGGCAAACACAAATAGTGGCAGAAATCTGTCAAAACAGAACAGCTGACAAAGGTCAAATTTTTAGAGGGTTTTCTGTTACTCAAATCAAAAAGTGTATAACTAATGAAAGTTTGGATATAACCTGGGGCATATGCACAAGAAATCGCAGGTCAAAAAGATATCCTGAGAATTTTCACGAATTTTTAAGGTGCAGCACCGAAATCTGTTTCAGGACAGCAATATCCCCAAATCTTACCTCACTCAAATTAGAGGCTTCTCTTGGCACAACAATAAAATAAAAAGGTTAAGGAGCAGTTATTATAGTAGTAATAACTTCCAAGACTCAAATAAAAGAAAAAGAACTGAAAATAAAATAATGGGTTATCTCCCAAGAGTGCTTTTGTTTAACGCATTTGAGCAAGGCGCAGAAAGTGCGAATCAAGTAATATCAAGTGATGAAGCATCAAGCTCATAATTTGCTCTAAGAATAGAGTTAAATAGTAATTTCTTTCTCTTACTAGGAAAGTGTTCCATACCTTTCTTGAGTGGGAATTGATATTTGATGGTGCCTTCCCTCATATCAATGATGGCACCTACAGTTCGAAGAAAGGGTCTTCCCAAAATAATACGACATGAAGCATTGCATTCAACATCCATAACAAGAAAATCAATGGGGACAAGGTTATTGTTAACCATAATAAGAACATCATTAATCCTTCCCAAAAAGTTTCTTCTTAGCAACATCAGCAATAGGAACATCATAATAACACTTTTCAAGCGGTGGTAAATCAAGCATGTCATAAATCTTTCTAGGCATAATAGAAATACTAGCACCTAGATCACATAAAGCATGGCAATCAAAACCATTAACATGCATATCAATGATGGGTTCCCAACCATCTTCTAACTTCTTGGGAATAGAAGCTTTTTGCTTCAACTTTTCATCCCTAATTTTCATGAGAGCATTGGTAATATGCTTAGTAAAAGCAACATTTATAGGACTAGCATTAGGAGTCAAAGCAAGCTTTTACAAGAACAAAATAACTTCAAATATATTGCAGCCATCAACATCAAAATCATTAAAAGTAATAGAGCTATCATCTCCTATAATCCGAAAAATTTCAGCACTCTTTTGAGAAAAAGTTTTTGCTATTTTGGGCTTTTTAACACTAGGAGTAGGAGTTTTCTCTACACCAATCAAAGTAAGAGGATTGCTAGCATTTGGAACAACATCATTAGAGGTAGTGATGGTACATACCTTCATCTTCCTATCCATCTCATCTTCTCTTTCCCACCTGGCATGCAATTCTGCTAGCATCCTAACATTTTCATCAATTCTAACTTGTGTAGCATTAACAGTGGCAAAGGTATTGTTCTCCTTGACATCATTAGGCAACACTTTTAATTTCAGAAGTTCAACATCATGAGCAAGGCTATCAACTTTAGAAGCAAGAATATCAATTTTGCCTAACTTTTCCTCAACAGACTTGTTAAAAAGCAGTTTGCTTACCGATGAAGTCCTTGAGCATGATTTCAAGCTCAGAAGGCGCGGCCCTAGTGTTGTTGGAGGAATTACCATAAGAGTTACCATAACCATTACCATTGGTAGAAGGATACGGCCTATAATTGTTACTAGCAAAATTGTTCCTATAAGCATTATTGTTAAAATTATTATTTCTAATGAAGTTTACATCAACATGCTCTTCTTGAGCAACCAAAGAGGCTAAAGGAACATTATTAGGATCAACATGGGTCCTATCATTAGAAAGCATAAGCATAATAGCATCAATCTTATCACTCAAGGAAGAGGTTTCCTCAACAGAATTTACCTTCTTACCTTGTGGAGCTCTCTCGGTGTGCCATTCAGAATAATTCACCATCATATTGTCGAGAAGCTTGTTTGCGGCGCCCAAGGTAAGGGACATAAAAGTGCATCCAGCAGCTGAATCCAATAGGTTTCTTGAAGAAAAATTCAGTCCTGCATAAAAAGTTTGGACAATCATCCAAGTAGTCAGTCCATGAGTAGGGCAATTCTTTATCATAGATTTCATTCTTTCCCAAGCCTGAGCAACATGTTCATTATCAAACTGGCTAAACTTCATAATATTGCTACGCAAAGCTATAATCTTAGCAGGAGGATAGTATCTTCCAATAAAAGCATCCTTACAATTAGCCTATGAATCAATACTATTTTTAGGCAAAGACAGTAACCAATCCTTAGCTTTTCATCTCAAAGAAAAAGGAAACAACTTAAGCTTAATAATATCACTCTCTACATCCTTATATTTCTGCATCTCACATAGCTCAACAAAATTGTTGAGATGAGCTGCAGCATCATCAGTACTAGCACCAGAAAATTGCTCTTTCATAACAAGGTTCAACAAAGCAGGCTTAATCTCATAAAAATCAGCAGCATGAGCAGGTGGCGCAATAGGAGTGCAGATAAAATCACTATTATTAGTGCTAGTAAAATCACACCACTTGGTGTTCTCATGAGTAGCCATTCTAGCAAAGCTAAAAGCAGACAAGTAAAAACAAGGGATTTCTATTTTCGTGCCCCTGGTTCGTTAGTTGTACTCAGTTTTCCTCAGCCGCTTAACTTTTCCTCAGTTTTCCCCTCCCTCTAGTTTGAAACCCCTCGCAGACGCTCGGATGGGAGGGTTACCGTCTGGTCACAGGCCTTGACCGTTACCGGTGACGGCTAGGGAGCCGCGGTGGTTGTGAATTGATCATTGCTTTTGAATGGTGTTGACTATTGACACAATGAGACACGTCGGACTGGCGGTCTCTCACTCACCCAAAGCTTTCCCCTCCGCCCGAGACTGGAAGAGCTCACACACCACCCCTACGCCGCCACACCGTCCTGCCCTCCTACCTTATGGCGTCGTCCGCCCCCGAGCTGCCCCCGCCCCCACCACCACCCTCGGGAGGCGGAGAGGGCTCCGCCTCCACTAGATCTACCCCTATCGCGGTAGAGTTTGTACAGTCGTCTGGTGTGCCGATTATGCCCCTCAACTGCGGAGAAGATTGGGAATCAGAGGGATCTAACGCATGGATTCCATCTGGGTAAGCATCGTCTGCCTATGTGAATTAACAGTAGGCAGTTTTTGAGCGCGAATCATTGTTGCTCAACTAACTGCGTTGCTTTTCGAATAGGATTGATCCAGCGCTGGCTTTTTGGCTGGTGGTTAGGCTGGATACTAGCTTTTTGCGTGACTCTGAATGCAATGTGAGCAGATTTTACATCCCGGCGGTGGTTGCAACCACCATCTCGTTGAGGGATTTAAAAGATAACATATGCGCTAAGTACCCCTGGGGCGCTAGCGATTCAGTTGATTTCCAATATTTCAATAGCACGGAGGGAAGATATGTTCCACTAATTTCCGACGAGGATCTGGGAATTATTTTTTCTTTAAATGACTCTTGCCGTGTTGGTAAAATTCGTATCCACATGGACAGGGTCCAGGCATCATCTGGTGTTGGGGCATCATGTCTCTCTACTATTGCTGCCTCTGCTAATCGTGTTCGCTGCCCCGCTCCTTGTAGGTCCACAGCAGCACCATCTGTCCCCAGTGCTAGTGGTAGCGAGATCGTTCCTGCGGTCGATGTGGAGGACGATGCAGAGATTGAGGATCCGTCTCCTCAAGATGATGAGGATGAGTTGATGTTTCCTGAATTGGTAGATCGATGCAGTAAGCAGGCAATGGATGATCAATACATGGAAGATATTGCACAAGGTGCCAGATTTGATGACACTAATGATGAAGAGAAGGATGAGAACAATGAAAGCCTCGTTTTAGCCGATTACGAAGGTGATGACTTGCCAACAATTGAGTGGAACAGGGAGGATCCTCAGCTTGCATAAGGCACCGTATTTCAAACGATGATGGACTGCCGTAATGCAATTACTACATATTGCATTCTCACCAAGAATGATTATGAGGTTATTAAAAGTGAGCTAGGTAGGTTCACAGTTAAGTGCCCATACAAGAGGTGTAGGTGGAGGCTGCATGCATCCACAATGCTCAAAAGCACCGTGGTTTAGGTACTACGCCAACTAGTTGTGTATTTTAGATCACGGTGTAAAATTTGTTAACTGTTACTGACATCCCTTATCATTATATTTCAGATAAAGAAGAACTCGATCGACCATACTTGTCCACCTTGAGCGGGAGCGCCAGAGGATAAATCAAAGCTAGCGAAGACTAGGTGGTTGGCAGATGCAATCATAGATTGGCTGAGAGAAACTCCATCACTTGGTCCAACAGCACTCATAACCAAGATATCTGAGAAGTTTAATATAAAAATACCTTACATGAGGATGTTCTATGCAAAGGAAATGGCTCTTGACAGGATCAATGGTCCATGAAATGAAAGCTTTCAGTTGCTTTACACTTTCAAAGCTGAAGTGGAGATGGCTAGTCCAGGCAGTGTTGTAGCGATAGACAAGCATACAGTTTCCTCAAATTGAAAAGCAGGAGGATAATGCAGAAGAAATGTTTTAGAAGGGCTTTTGTTTGTTTCAAAGCTTGCTGGAAAGGCTTTCTGAACGGTTGCAGGCCTTATTTGGCCGTGGATGCAATAGCTCTTCATGACAGGTTTAAAGGACAGCTAGTTGCTGCTACTGCAGTTGATGGACACAATTGGATGTTCCCTGTTGCTTATGGAGTTTTGGAGGTTGAGTCAGAGGAAAGTTGGACTTGGTTTCTGCAGAATTTGCGTGACCTTATAGGTCATCCACCAGGACTTGCTATCCACACAGACGCTTGCAAAGGTTTGGAGAGTGCAGTAGAAGCAATATTCCCTGGAGTGGAGCATAGGGAATGTATGCGACACTTGGTACAGAATTTTACAAAGAAATTCAAGGGTAAAGTTTTTACTGACAACCTATGACCAGCTGCATACACATGCAGCATTAGGAAGCATCTATTTCATTTGGATGTGTTGTATAAACAAAAACCTGGGGTGAAGGAGTACTTGGATGAACATCATAGTAGGGTGTGGTCAAGAAGCCAATTCAATGAAATTTGCAAGGTAGACTATGTAACAAGTAACCTTGCGGAGAGTTTCAATGCAAAGGTCAAGTCATTGAAAGGGCTTATGCTGTGGCAAATATTTGATAAGATTAGGCAGATGATCATGATAAAGATCGATCTGCATCAAAGAATTGCAGCCACAAAATATCTTGGCCATCTCATGCTCCCATCTTTGATTAAGTCTTTGCATGCCAGGGCAAAACAATTGAAGATGAAATGCATCAGAAAAGGAATTGAGGCTGAGGTAACCTACACTGACAGTAAAAACAGGCAGTGGAGGTATCTAGTGAGTTTGGTTGATAGGACATGCCATTGTAGGCGATGGCAGATCCGTGGGATACCCTGCATACACGCATTGTTTTTCATGAGTGTTATAGGGGGTGCAGAAGGTGAAGTTGATCAGTATGTGTCAGAGTATTTCTCTGTTGCCAAATTTAGGGCTGCATATGCTATGAATGTTCCTACCTTGTTGGGAAAAGACCAATGGATGAAATTCGATCCAGGCTTCAAACTGTACTCTCCAGTTTTGACTAGACCGGCAGGTAGGCCGAGGAAGAATAGGATCAGAGCTAGTGCAGAGGGTGGTGCACCGATTCGACGACGTAAGTGCAAACGTTGTGGAACCCCTGGACACATTGCTAGGCTTTGTAAAAATCCAGTTGACCTAGCTTTTGGAATGGAAGATCAGGCGGGAGCAGCAAATGCAGAGGAGAATGAAGCAGTAATTCAACATGAGGAGATTGAAGCAATGAATCGAGAGCTGCTTGAACCGATGGATCGAGAGCTGCTTGAACCGATGGATCGAGAGCAGATTGAACAGATGAATCAAGAGCTACTTGAACCGATGGATCGAGAGCAGATTGAACAGATGAATCGAGAGCTGCTTGAACCGATGGATCGAGAGTAGAGGGAACAGATGGATCGAGAGGCCGTTGAAGCAATGCATAGACAGCTGAGTGAAGCAATTGATCGAGAGCTGGGTAAACCGATGGATCAAGAGCAGATTGTAGAAGCAAGGAAAGAAAATGCATTAGAAGAAAGAGCACAAGCTTCGTATGATATGGTTGTCTCGGTCTTGGCACAACCCGAAGAGAAGAAGAAGAACAAGAAAGAGGGCAAAAGGAAGGTAGACACCGGTAATATCCCTGGTAGGGTTACCCGGAGTAGGGTGGTGGACCCAGCGAGTCACACCAGGAGCAAGAGAAATATTTTATTTTGAACAATTAATTTGAATTTGTATGAACAATTTTTATTGGGGATCCCTTTGTATTGAATTCGAACTAGTGTGATGTTCCCAAGTTTGTATGTTGAATAATCACAATAATGTATGTGTTATTCCAAGTTTTCTATGGTCATGCACCTCGAATAAGTTCATCGCTTAAGCCACATTTATCATTTTCTAAGTGACTAAACTCAAAAAATATAGTTTTGGGTTTAGTTTAATTCAAAATAATTCAAAACATGGTGGAACCTTCCCATGGAGTCTTGTTATGTTACCTACAACCTAGAGAAATAATAATGGAAAAGGAAATATAGAGATATGAAGTTTTTCCCAAAACCACTTCCTAGTCCATGAGCTACTAGCTATGAAGATGCAGGGCTTTCTACTCAACACACCTCCCAAATACCCACTATGCTTACAAACTTTGTCCAAATGAGTCCAAATTCGTCACACTTGTGTATCTTTGAATTGCAAACAATATCATGTTGGCCAAAATGTACTATATTGTTCAAATAACACAATCTAACAATTTTTATGCCAAAAGCTTCAATTTCCCTTACTCCCTTTATTATTTGGGTGCCCCTGTTTTACTTAGTTTTACTCAGTTTTCCCCCTCCGGGTCCACTTGTTTTACTCAGTCCTACTCAGTTTTGCCCTTCCGATAAACATTTCCTCACTTTTCCCCCTCTTAGTTCTACTCAGTTTTCCTCACTTGTACTCACTGGTTGATCTCTGATTGGTCGAGATGTATGTCACACGGATCTTGGTTGGTTGATAGCTCAACATACGCTTGCACTGTTGAATCATTTATGATCGGACGGCCTGTATATCTCTCTCTACCTCGATGGACACATACGGATAGAAGAGCAGAGCACATACCTACCAACCCTGGCAGTCGCATATTCCAGTCGCATCTTCCTCTCTCCTATTTCCTCTCTTACTTTGGCGGTCGCGGCGGCGCGGAACTGCAGCGTGCGTGCGGCGGCGCGGATCTAACCGTGTGTGCGGTGGCGCAGATCTAACCGTGCGTGCGGCAGTGCGGATCTAACCGTGCGTGCGGCAGCACGGAACTGTAGCGTGTGTGCCGCGGCGCGGATCTAACCGTGCGTGCGGCGGCACATATCTAACCGTGCATGCGGCGGCGCGGATCTAACCGTGCGGCAGCGTGGATCTAAGAGTGCCGGTGAGGATCTAACCCTCAGAAATAGTTGAAATGTCTCTCTCTGTCTCTCTTTCATTTCTCTTCTCACATCTGTTGATGATGAAGAACACCAAGATGGCGGCCGTGCCTACAGTGGTCATCGATGCCAAGATCATTGAAGCCATCACCTACAACATCGCTGCGACGGCGCAGATCCAGCCTTCAATGTTGGAGCCTGCCGATGTCTCACTTCCGTTTCCCTCCTCAGATCCGTTGCTGATGAAGGACAACAAGACTACAGCAAAAATCAAGTAAAGCAAAACTAAAACAAAGTAAAGGATGTGCGTGCGAAACTCCCCTTGCAGAAGTCTTCTTCCTCCCCGGCAACGGCGCCAGAAAACATCTTGATGGTGCCGGTGGATATATAGATCACCGACCAGTTGGGAATCCCAAGCAGAAGGTACGATGAGCACAACAGCAGTTTTCCCTCAGTAAGAAACCAAGGTTTGTCTGTCCAGTAGGAGAAAGCCAAACTTAAGAAGGTGATGCTTGTTAGCTTAGTGACACTCCAACAAGGGCGCCATTAACGATAACTTGTTAGCGCGTCTTCAACTAGTAGCAACGCGGAACCTGCACACAACACAACCAAATACTTTGTTCCCAACTTACGATGAGGTTGTCAATCTCACTGGTTTCCTGTAAACAAAGGTATGAGCGTATCGAGTGGAAAGCAATAGTAGTATGCGAGAAAGTAAACAGAGCGAGTAAAGTAAACAGGTGATAGCAATGTAAAGGAAATTGGACCGGATCCACAGTTCACTAGTGGTGTCTCTCCATAAAATAAATAACACATGCTGGGTAAACAAATTACAGTTGGACAATTGATAGAATAAAGATAACGTGCATATGTCGCGAGGATCACTATGAGATTTACTCTGGGCATTACAACAAAATACATAGACCGCCATCCAACTGCATCTATGACTAATAATCCACCCACGGGGAATCATCTGAGGACCCCGTGAGTATTAAGTTGCGAACAACAGATAACTGTATTAAGCAAAGTATGTAATGTAAACAAAGCAAATGCCCTTGGACATAAGAATGTTGTTTTCTCCCTAGTGGCAATAGCACATCTACAACCTTAGAGGTTTCTGTCACTCCCCCAGATTAAATAGAGGCATGAACCCAACTATCGAGCATAAATACCCCCTCTTGGAGTCACTAGTATCTACTTGGCCAAGATAGCTACTAACAACGGAGAGCATGAAAGATCATAAACAACATAGAGATAACATAAGATAATATTCAACACATCAACTCAACATAACACCAATATTCATCGGATCCCAACAAACACAACATGTAGAATTACATAACGGTGATCTCGATCACGTAAGGCAGCTCACGAGATCTAAACATGAAGCACATGGTGGAGAAGACAACCATCTAGCTACTGCTATGGACCCATAGTCCAAGGTAGGCTACTCACTCATCGCGCCGGAGGCAAGCATGGCGATGAAGAAGACCTCCGGTGGTGATTCCCCTCTCCGGCAGGGTGCCGGGAAGTGCTTCTGGACCCTCCCAATCTCAGGTCGACGACGGCGGCGGATCGCGAAGTGTTTCTGGAAAATTGATCGGGTACTTAGGTTTTTCCCGTCGGGGGGACTTTATAGGCGAAGGGGCAGCGTCAGAGGTGGACCAGGGTGGTCTCACCCATAGGGGGCACGGGCCAGGGGCAGGCCGCGCCGCCCTATGGTGAGACTGGCCCCTCGCTCGGCTCCGTCTCCTCTTCGGTGTTCTGGAAGCTTCATTTAATATCTGGATGTTCGGCTTTTGTTTCGTCCAATTCCGAGAATATTTCCTCTGTAACTTTTCTGAAACACAAAAACAGCAGAAAACAGGAAACTGGCACTATGGCATCTTGTTAATAGGTTAGTTCCGGAAAATGCATAAAAACGCCACGAAGTGTAATGAAACACTAAGCAAATGGTGTAAAAACAAGCATGGAGCATCAAGAATTATAGATACGTTTGAGACGTATCAACATCATTCGGAACAGATTGGCCACCAGGACCCTTTCGAAATATTACTTCTAGGTCCATGACCATATCAAATAAATCATCAGCAGTACGGAGTTTAGGCTTCCGCTGGTGATCTGCCAGACCTCTGAAATGCTTGCCTTTCTTTTTACAGGATGCATGGTCGTAAGAAATCGATGATGCCTCAAGTACACAACCTTCTTACATTTTTCCAAATATGTATCGTTAGTCTTATCTAAGCATTGTGTGCATGCATTGTATCCCTTGTTCATCTCTCCTGAAAGATTACTAAGAGCAGGCCAATCATTGATGGTTATGAAAAGCAACGCTCATAGGTCAAATGGCACCTGTTTGTGCTCATCCCGCGCACGTACACCTAGTTTGGCCCAGAACTGTAAGAGTTCTTCAACTAATGGTCTTAGGTACACATCAATGTCGTTGCCTGGTTGCTTCGGGCCTTGGATGAGCACTGACATCATAATGAACTTCCGCTTCATGCACAACCAAGGACGAAGGTTATAGATACAGAGAGTTACAGGCCAGGTGCTATGACTGCAGCTCTGCTCCCCAAAAGGATTTATGCCATATGTACTTAGACGAAACCTTAAATTCATTGCGTCACCTGCAAAGTCCAAGTAGTCTCTGGTGCATAGTTGACGTGGGAGCTTCTTCTTCTTCAATCCCCAGCAACGGCGCTAGAAAAATTGCTTGATGGCGTGCAGATGTCCACCCAGTTGGGAACCCTAAGAGGAGATATGATGAGCACAGCAGCAAGTCTTCCCTCAGTATGAAACCAAGGTTTATCGAACCAGTAGGAGAAAGAACCAACTTTCGAAGGTTGATGCTCGCTAGCTTCGCGACAGCTCCGGACAATTTATATATGGCGCCTCGTCCAAGGCGTAGCTTTGCACCAGCAGCAACGTGGAACCTACACACAACACAACCAAGTACTTTGTCCAAACTTACAGTGAGGTTGTCAATCTCACCGGTTTGCTGTAAACAAAGGATTAAGCGTATCAAGTGGTAAAACATAGTAGTTTGCAAGAATGTAAATAAAGCGAGTAAATAATAAACGGTAATAACAGTGTAAAAGAATGGACCGGGGTCCATAATTCACTAGTGGTGTCTCTCCATAAGATAAATAACATGCTGGGTAAACAAATTACAGTTGGGCAATTGATAGAATAAAGCAAGCATACAAATGTCATGAGGATCACTATGAGATTCACTTGGGCATTACAACATAATACATAGGCCATAATCCAACTGCATCTATGACTAATAATCCACCCGCCGGATGTCATCCGAGCAAATGTTGGGTATTAAGTTGCAAGCAACAGATTATCGCCTTATGCAAAGTGTGTAATGTAAACAATACAAATGTCCTTGAACACAAGATTGTTGTTTTCTCCCTAGTAGCAACAACACATCTACAACCTTAGAGGTTTCTGTCACTCCCCCAGATTACTAGACGCATGAACCCACTATCGAGCATAAATACTCCCTCTTGGAGTCACTAGCATCTACTCGGCCAAGATATCTACTAGCAACGGAGAGCATGCAAGATCATAAACAACATAGAGATAACATAAAGATGATAATTCAGCAAATCAACTTGACATAGTATCAATAATCATCGGATCCCAACAAACACAACATGTAGAATTACACAACAATGATCTTGATCATGATAGGCAGCTCACAAGATCTAAACATGAAGCACATGGAGGAGATGACAACCATCTAGCTACTGCTATGGACCCGTAGTCCAAGGTAGACTACTCACACATCACTCCGGAGGAAGGCATGGTGATGAAGAAGGCCTCCGGCGGTGATTCCCCTCTCCGGCAGGGTGCCGGGAAGAGCTTCTGGACCCTCCTGATCTTGTGTCGATGACGGCGGCGGCTTGCAGTATGTTTCGAGGAAAATTGATCGGGTTGTTTAGGTTTTCCCGTCGAGGAGAATATATAGGCGGAAGGGCGGCGTCAGGAGGTGCACCAGGGGCCCACACCAGGCTCTGGTGTAGCCTGGGGGTGGCCCGTGCCATGGGGTAGCGTGGCCGCCTCCTGGCTCCCCTCCGTCTTAGCTTTGGACTCCGTCACGCTTCGGAAAAAATAGGAACTTCAGCTTTTATTTCGTCCAATTCTGGGAATATTTCCTGTGTAGCTTTTCTGAAACACAAAACAGTAGAAAATAGGGAACTGGCACTGTGGCATCTCGTTAGTAGGTTAGTTCTAGAAAATGCATAAAAACGCCATGAAGTGTAACAAAACACAAAGCAAATGGTGTATAAACAAGCATGGAGCATCAAAAATTATAGATACGTTTGAGACGTATCAAGCATCCCCAAGCTTAACTCCTGCTCGTCCTCGAGTAGGTAAGTGATAACAAAACAATAATTTTTGAGGTGACATGCACCAACACAATCTTGATCAACGATGTAAAGCATTGAGTGCTGAGATCAAAGTACTTAAAACATGGGCATAAGAGACATAATCTCGACAATAAAACTTATCAACCATGTTATAACATGAAAAGTAACACAAATAAAAGATCATGAGTAATGAAGCATTAAAAGTCAAGTGTGTGTTTCAACCACATAGAAAAACATAGCAAAGTGGTTTTCAGCTTGTCCTTCATGGAATAGCAAAACATAAATGCATAGGACACCTTCAATTTTAAGAGGGCGACTAGATACAAATAATTTAAAACAAGCAAAACCATAATCATGAATCAATCAATAATAAATTTTGGGACTATGCACATTAAACTCAGAATGATAACTATGCTCTCTTAGACAGTGCATAAAGGTAGAAAGTGGAGACTCAACATAAAAGTAAAAGAAAGGCCCTTCGCAGAGGGAAGCAGTGATTGCAAGTTTTATAAACCTCCAAAAATTATGATACTTACTAGCTTTGAGCTCTCATTGCCCCCATCATAGGCATCTTGAGTGGTTAAGGTTAATGCGAGTACAATTATGAAGCATATGCTTAACAAATCATAAGTTGAAAATCCCATGTCCTGTGAAGTACGAATACCCAAACCTCATGCTACTCGACTTAGGTCCCAAGCAAGTTATTGTCATTGTAAGCATACATGTATCATCAAGAACGCCAACGGGGTACCTCTTGCCCGATGACATGGAACAAGCCCACATCAAAATGACAAGACAAACAAACAATGAACACCTCGGCATCTCTTTTATTTACCATTGGTATAGCTTTTTATTGTGAGATGCGTCGTCAAATGTCCACTATGGGCATGCTGCAAATTTCCACCATGAATGATGCATGGCTTAGATTAGCGGCCCATGCATTTCTCTAACACAAATACAAACTCCATGAGCTCACAAGTTTTCAACTTATTTCACATCGCGAGTATCCATAAACAAAAGATCACGATATCAACTACATGAGAAAAAGTGCAATGTTGAAAGCTTGCCCTATGACAGCATGGCTGGGCTAATTTCCAACTTACAACTTGCAAGCATAACGTCAACATAAGAGAGCAACAATGGTCAAAATTATTAAAAGCAGAAAAGTAAAGTGTGACGTCAGGTTCGTGAGAGCTTTACTGACTAATTTTCACATAACACAAAAAGTTTAATTTGAAGGATAGATAAAAGCAAGTCGAATGTACTTGGAATAGCAAATTGCTAATAGGTATGTATGGTGGACACATTGGAAAACTTTGGTTTTTGGAAGTTGGATGCACGAGAAGTATTCCCTCTCAGTACAAAATGAAGGCTAGCAAAAGACTGGGAGCGACCAACTAAGAGAGCAATAACGGCCATAATCATGCATAGCGACAAAACATCATTAACCGAAGCATAAAGTGGTATCACAAGACAAAAACCAAATGATCATAGAGGCTTATATGGAGACTTGTTAGAGTCAAACATGTTGTAAGCATGCGCCAAGTCAACCCAAATAAAGCATCAAAGGAGAAAACCACAATAACATCCTCCCATATAATAAAAACAACGCATGGTTTTTTCAAAGGCTCATTAAGCAATCTCAGTCATTTGAGACAAGTCATGCTACAGTAAAAACTACTAAGTATACTATCAAAACGACATCAAGCATGACATGCAAAAGTCTAAGCCGCAGTCTAAACAAGCTCCCATTTGTACCACTATAGTCATGAAACTTTTTCTCTTTTCCAACACCATTCAAACCTTTTTGAAACAACTCTTTTGATGAAAACCAACATGGACCAGTGGTATAAATACACCTTGATGCAAAGATATAACAAGATCTGAACAAAAATCAAGGTGAAAAATGAAAGCTAAACGCAGTACGAGAAAAAGAGAACACTCGTTGAACGATAAGAGTGAAAACTAGAGTGTTCTTAGCAATGAAAAACGAAGTGTGTCTTCTCCAAAATAAATTTGTTGGGGTACAACCATTTATTGCAGCAAACAAAAACAAAAGAAAACTGAAAGCAAAAGTAAAGACGCTCCAAGAAAAACGCATAGAATATGAATCAATAAAAATATAGTGTCTTGAAAGGTGACCTCATTATTGCCAATGAAGAAGGGGTGCCTCGGGGCATCCCCAAGCTTTGACGCTTGTACCACTTGGATATTTCTTGGGGTGACATGGGCATCCCCAAGCTTGAGCTTTTGTCCATACTTCATCTCATCTCATCACTCTCCTTTACCTACACTTGAGAACTTCCTTCATACAAAACTTCACACAATTCTATTAGCAACATTAGTATAAGCATGATAATAAATCTACTCTTTTGGTTCAGTTTCAAACTCAAATATACCAGTCATTAAAGCATAATCTACTGTAGCAACTTCCTCAAAAGTTCCGTGATCAAAAGAACTCAAAAAGAAAGCGATCGACATGCAAACACAAATAGTGACAGAAATCTGTCAAAACAGAACAGCTGACAAAGATCAATTTTTAGGAGGACCTTCTGTTGCTCAAATAGAAAAGTGCAAAACTAATAGAAGTTTGGAAATAACCTGGGGCATGTGCACAAGAAATCGCAGATCAAAAAGATATTCTGAGAATTTTCACGAATTTTTACGGTGCAACGCAGAAATCTATTTCAGGATAGCAACTTCCCCAAATCTTACCTTCCTCAAATTAGAGGTTATTCTTGGCACAAAAACAAAATAAAAATGATATCGAGAGGTCATTACAGTAGTAATAACTTCCAAGACTCAAATAAAAGAAAAATTACTGAAAAGAAAACATTGGGTTATCTCCCAAGAGTGCTTTTCTTTAACGCCTTTGAGCTAGGCGCAGAAAGTGGAAATCAAGTAATATCAAGCGATGAAGCATCAAGTTCATAATTTGCTCTAAGAATAGAGTCAAAAAGTAATTTCCTTCTCTTTCTAGGGAAGTGTTCCATACCTTTCTTGAGTGGTAATTGATATTTAATGGTGCCTTCCTTCATATCAATGATGGCACCAACAGTTTGAAGAAAAGGTCTTCCCAAAATAATAGGACATGAAGCATTGCATTCAACATCCATAACAAGGAAATCAACGGGAACAAGGTTATTTTTAACCATAATAAGAACATCATTAATCCTTCCCAAAGGTTTCTTCTCAGCAACATTAGCAAGAGGAACATCAAAATAACAAGTTTCAAGCGATGGTAAATCAAGCATATCATAAATCTTTCTAGGCATAATAGAAATACTTGCACCTAGATCACATAAAGCATGGCAATCAAAATCATTCACATTCATATCAATGATGGGCTCCCAGCCATCTTCTAACTTCTTGGGAATAGAAACTTTTTGTTTCAACTTTTCTTCCCTAATTTTCATGAGAGCATTCGTAATATGCTTTGTAAAAGCAACATTCATAGAACTAGCATTAGGACTTAAAGCAAGATTTTGCAAGAACAAAATTACTTCAGAGATATTGCAACCATCAACATCAAAATCATTAAAAGAAGTAGAGCTATTGTCATCCATACTCCGAAAAATTTCAGCACTTTTTGTAGAAAAAGTTTTTGCAGTTTTGGGCTTTTTAGCACAAGGAGTAGGAGTTTTCTCTACACCAATCAAAGTAAGAGGATTGCTAGCATTTGAAACAACATTACTAGAGGTTGTAATAGTACATACCTTCATATTTCTAGGCATCTCGTCTTCTCTTTCCCACCTGGCATGCAATTCTGCTAGCATCCTAACATTTTCATCAATTCTAACTTGAATGGCATTAGTAGCAGCAAAAGGATCAGGTTTAGCAGCCATTCTATTAATCAGAGAAGATTGTGCATCAGACAAAAATGAAATACTGGTTTCAGCTCTAGAAACCTTAGCTTGCAACTCAGGAATATCCCTGTTCAAATTATCAAGTTGATGACTAATAGTCTTCAACAAGGCAGATTGTTCCTCGATGGTCTTGGTGAACAACTTGTTCTGCTCATATTGCATCTGCATAAAATTCTTAGTAGCCCTTTCAACTTCTAAAATCCTTTCTTCACTAGGCATTTTAGGTCTACCACGATAGCCATTATCACTATTAGAAGGATATGGCACTGTTGTGGATAAGATTGATACTATTATGCAATTTTGCTAGCACTGTTGCTAAAATAGGAACAATTTTGCTAGCAACAGTGCTTATAGGAACAATTTTGCTAGCACTGTTGCTAAAATTATTATTTCTAATGAAGTTTACATCAACATGCTCTTCTTGAGCAACCAAAGAGGCTAAAGGAACATTATTAGGATCAACATGAACTCTAGCATTAGCAAGCATAGCCATAATAGTATCAATCTTATCACTCAAGGAAGAGGTTTCCTCAACAGAATTTACCTTCTTACCTTGTGGAGCTCTCTCGGTGTGCCACTCAGATTAATTTACCATCATGTTTTCAAGAAGCTTTGTTGCGGCGCCCAAGGTAATGGACATAAAAGTACCTCCAGCAGCTGAATCCAATAGATTTCTTAAAGAAAAATTTAGTCCTACATAAAAGGTTTGGATAATCATTCAAGTAGTCAGTCCATGAGTGGGACAATTCTTTATCATAGATTTCATTCTTTCCCAAGCTTGAGCAACATGTTCATTATCAAACTGTCCATAATATCACTTTGCAAAGCTATAATCTTAGCAGGAGGATAATATTTTCCAATAAAAGTATCCTTACACTTAACCCAAGAATCAATACTATTTCTAAGCAAAGATAGCAACCAATCCTTAGCTCTTCCTCTTAAAGAGAAATGAAACAACTTAAGCTTAATAATATCACCATCTACATCCTTGTTCTTTTGCATCTCACATAGCTCAACAAAATTGTTGAGATGAGCTGCAGCATCATCAGTACTAGCACCAGAAAACTGCTCTTTCATAACAAGATTCAACAAAGCAAGCTTAATCTCATAGAAATGTGCCTCAGGAGCAGGTGGAGCAATAGGAGTGCAGATAAAATCATTGTTACTGGTGCTAGTAAAATCACACAACTTGGTGTTCTCAGGAGTACCCATTCTAGCAAAACTAAAAGCAGACAAGTAAAAATAACAACTATAAAGGAACTAATTTTTTTGTATTTTTGATAAAAGATGCAAGCAAAAATAAAATAAAGCAAAACAATAACAAAGTAAAAGATTGGAAGCGAGAGACTCCCCTTGCAGAAATCCTCTTTCTCCCCGGCAACGGCGCCAAAAAAATTGCTGGTGCATAGTTGACGTGGGAGCTTCTTCTTCTCAATCCCCGGCAACGGCGCCAGAAAAATTGCTTGATATGGCGTGTAGATGTCCGCCCAGTTGGGAACCCCAAGAGGAAGGTATGATGAGCACAGCAGCAAGTCTTCCCTCAGTATGAAACCAAGGTTTATCGAACCAGTAGGAGAAAGAACCAACTTCCGAAGGTTGATGCTCGCTAGCTTCGCGACAGCTCCGGACAATTTATATATGGTGCCTCATCCAGGGCGTAGCTTTGCACCAGCAGCAACATGGAACCTGCACATAACACAACCAAGTACTTTGTCCCAACTTACAGTGAGGTTGTCAATCTCATCGGTTTGCTGTAAACAAAGGATTAAGCACTTCCCCTGTCTCTTCATCTTCTGCTTCCTCCGTTGCAGTATCATCGTATTCAGGGTACATATCATCATCCTCTTCTTCTTCATTGTCTTCAATCATAACCCCTCTTTCCTCGTGCTTGGTCCAACAATTGTAGCTGGGCATGAAACCTTTTCGAAGCAGGTGGGAGTGAAGGATTTTCCAGGAAGAGTATTCCTTCTTATTCTCACAGTCAACACATGGACAACACATAAAACCATTCTGAATGTTTGCCCGAGCCACATCGCCAAAATTACGAAGGCCTTCAATGTACTCGAAAGTGCGTCGGTCACCATACATCCATTGCCATCGGTTCATCTGCATCATATAATTAAGTTTACCAAAAACCATTACAGAAGATCATAAATAGTCACTAGTGGAAAAATGGATATCAATACTGGTTCCAGAGGGGCTTTTGTACCGGAAATCAAACCGGTACAAAAGATTCGGGACAAAAGCCCCCCCCTCTTTGGTACCGGTTCCTTACAAACCGGTATTAAAGGGGGCTCCACGTTGGCTCCAGGAGAGTGCAGGGATAGGGACCTTTGGTACCGGTTTGTAACACGAACCGGTACCAAAGGATTTCAGGGTTTAGGGTTTTAATTAGGAGGGGTTTAGGGGTTTAGGGGTATCGGACCATTTCATTGTACGAGGATCGCGTCGATGCGCCAGAAACGTGTTTCGATTTAGGAGTACATGAAGATCAAGGTAATGCATATCAACTTGGTGCATATAATATAACACATGTAATTGCATAAGATCGCAAATTAAATAGTACATGCATGAAGATCGATCTTCATGCATAGTGGTACTCTTCGAGGCATACTATCTATTACATGTAGCATAGTGGTATTCTCCGAGTCAAGCTATATATTACATATAGATCTTCATTCATAGTGGTACTCTCCGAAATTAGGTATGACGTCCCGAAGGAAAAATCCCGCCAATTCCTCGCCAATTGCTTTGAAGCGGTGCTCGATTGGGAGCCTGTCACGCTTTCTTGCCAACTGTAAAAGAATGATATTCAAATGAATACATGAGCTATGTATATATATATATATCAAATCACAATTAAACAATTATGACTGAAACTTAGCACAAGTTATGGTAACAAAATAAATTTGTGAATATTGTTAGCGTACCTCTCTATTCCTTTGATTATTCGTTCTCTCGCTGACAATCTTATGGATGTTCTCGCAAACATAGTATCCACATAGATTAGTCCCCTCGGGTTGTTGCGCGCATTTCTGTACAAGAATATAATTCAATCAAATAATAATCAAGTATGATAAAGGTGTGTGGACCTAGGTAGTACTACTTACTTTGTTCGCACGCCATATCAGCTTCGGTTTCCATCCACCGGTCGGATCTTCCTGGATGAACGTTTGCCATACGCTGCCCGACAAAAGAAAATGCATAAAAGAGTTATTAATTTGTTGATATCAGGAAATTAACGAAAAAACCGATAAGAATTAAAATTACCTTTTGAGCATATCAAAAGCCGACTTGTATAGTATAGGCTCTTTGGTTAGTGAGTCATAGACTTCAACCTCTCCATCGTACATTTTAATGACGATAAGAATAAAGTGGTACCTGCGCACGTTTAAATATGCAGTGTCATAGATATAAGTCATCAGTTAAAATTTTAACATATGGTGAGCAAAATAGAATGTGTTATAAGACAGTTACACTTACTTGAATTTGTAAGGCCAAAGTATTATCTTTTTGTCACGTTGTCGCTTCAAAAACCTTAGCAAAGTCTCTGGTGTATCCTTGTTAAAGATGGGATCTTCTATGGTTTTTTCATGCATTGTATCTGGGTCAATGAACCCAATGTCCGTGATTTCATCCCTTTTGCATTCGAGCTTCTTCGATCTGCATAATATAGCGCACAAAAGATTAAATTGAGGATAATTTGCAGACAAAGAATGAGCTGAGCTAAAGACTTCTCAAATTATATTAATAAATCACTTACAGACAATAGCAACTGATGATAGATTTGTCGATGGCCCGGAGATTGTATAACTGAAAAAGTTCGGGGAAGTCAACGCTCACAGAGTATTCTTGGAAGTAGTGCTCATCCTTAACTCGCACCATGATACAATCAATCCCTGTCTTTATGGCATTAGTGTACCACACATTCAAATTACGCATACATGTTGGTAGCGACCTGATATTCTCGACCAGATCTTTCCCTTGAACAAATTGATATACTACTTCAGCCATGGGGCAATCAATTGTGTTTTGTCGAGAACTTTCAACGGCCTTCTCGTCAAACACCTTGAGCGGGGGGACCGATTGAACGGGTTGTTCTCCGAGCTGGTACACTTGTTTCCTAGTTTTCGCCGAGACCACCGATTGATCGGGTTTTTTCACCTCCACCATAGCGTCATACGACTTTTCAATAGAACGCCTATAGTCAGATGGCGGCGATGGTGGAGGGTCATATAGATTCTCAACGGTACGAATAACTTTCACCGGATCTAGAGTCTTCTCAAAAGGTATCTCTGGCACTTTCTTAGCAAAATGTTTTGCCATCTCGGACTTAGAGATTTCGCTGGATTCCTCGATAGTTCTTTCCCAAGGTAACTTCTCGATAGGCGGCAGTGGTTTCTCCTTTCTAGGTCTCTTCCTAGGCGGCGTACCGTTCCGCTTAAAAAACGCAGTCTTACGCGGAGGATCTCGAGATGGTGGACTCGCGCTGGGGTCCCTCTCCGGTAGGTGTGGACTTTGCTGCTCATGTGGACTGCTACCAGGCGGAGTCGATGGCCATTGCTGCTCATGTGGAATTTGCTGCTCATGTGGAGTGCTACGAGGAGGAGTCGGTGGCCTTGGCAAAAGGACGATGTATTTCTTGGACCATATGGCGAAACCGCGCTTGACATCGGCCAGTGTCTTCTCTTCGTCACCTCCAGGAAAATCAAGGTCCATTGTTTCAAAACCCGGAACAACGTCATCCACCCCGACACGAACACAGCCAGTTGGAATGGGCATATGATGGTGCGTTGCTCCATCTTCGTTTGGGTAAACATAGCCGACCGCGACCTTAACGGGCACGTTCCTTATTTGCACATGTAGCTCGCAATCTGTCTTCTCCGTGATATAATCCACGGGGTAGCTTCCTGCACATTCAAGATGCGAGGAACCCACACTGCTTCTTCGCTGAGATGGGGCGGCATCGGGTTGAGGATCTTGTATAAACAGCGGCTGATCAGGTGCCCTCTGATTTTGCTCAAGCACCTCCACCCTATTTATCAATTCCGCTAACCTGTCTAAGTCCTGCTTCTTCTTTCTCGAACGGCTTCTATAAGTGTCAGCGCACTCCGGCCATGCTTCCTTCATGGTGACACCTGGGAGGGCTCGTATCCGTCCAACGTGTTCCGCATTCCCAAGAGCGAGTGTCAGCTCGTCATTCTCTCTATCGGGAATGTACTCTCCCTTTCTAACCTTTTCAATTGCATCTATAAGCTGCGTCGTGATTGCATTAACTTTATCCTTTAATTTTCCCTTTGCAACGATCTGCCCTGTCTTTGGGTCCAACCCTGCCCCATGCGCGAACAACCAGAACTTGGACCGGTCGGGCCAGTCCCATGTCTGTGGAGTGATTCCTGCCTCCATCAGTTTAGCTTCAAATGCTCTCCACTTCGGAATGGCAGTCTTGTAGCCACCTGACCCCAAATGATGGAAATGTTCCTTCTTTGAAGCATTTTTCGTATTTGTGACTGATCGGGACACAGCAGTAGAAGATTTCTTATAGCTCTTAAATGCGGGCCAGTGATCTTTTATCTTCACTAGACTTCCAGTGAATACTGGATCTTTATCTGCATATCTGGCCCATAAATTTTTCTTCCAGGTCTGGAATTGTGTGGCCATCCTCTTAAGAGTCCATTCCTTGACTTTCTTCTTCTGGCCTTCCGTCATGTCTTCCGGTAGGCTAAAGTGTGTCAGTAGACTGTCCCAAAGAAAATCCTTTAGAGTATCATTGACATAACTAGCTTCAGCCCCCGCGTTCTTCGGCTTATGCCACTCTACAATGCTGATCGGTACATGGTCCCTAACAAGAACTCCAGCTTGGTTTACAAATTTACGACAGTGCTCTTTGGGCTCCACCGGTTGACCAGTAGCCTTAAATGCGGTGAGGGCTAACCTACCCTCGCCCTTTAGACGTTGCGTCGGGCCTCGTTGCTTTTTAACAGATTTGCTCGATGATCCAGAAGGCTAAAAGAAAAATGATTCGTTAATAAGTGTAATACAAATAAATCAATGCATCAAGTGATGAACATATAGCCTTGATATACACCTCGCCGAAGTTTATTAAGGACACTTCGTTGTCTCTTCTTTCTTCAGACTCAAGTCCCTCACCGACATCATTTAAAAATTGCGAGCCGAAATCATCGTCATCTCCATCGGGTTCTCCATTGGGTTCCGGTCCACGGGCACTCTCAAATATCATTTTCTGCACCATTTCTTCTCGCTCCTCATCTCGGATGAAGGTGTCGTCCTCCATAGCTCAATGTCACTACAAAATTAAGTGCAATTATTTGATTAATCATGTCATTTTAAGTTATCATAAATTTCAAACACTTGCAGCAATTTTTCTGGAATTAAAAATAGGGCACAAGACTTTTTGCACCGGGGTCAGAACGCGAGATATATGTTGGCAAATCAAAATCAAAATAAGATATATGTTCAAGTATTGGCCCAATAACTTTTTGTATCTATTTTATCCATCCATAACAAGTTGTATCTATTTTATCCATCCATAACATCGCATCGGTTTGAAAATAAGTTGACAAATGTTCCCAGTTTTCATAGCAATTATTTTTATCATTTGTCTTCATTTTCAAATTATTTTCAGTTCATTTGAGACATCCTTTTCACGATCCATAGCAAGTTACATCACCAAAATAGTATGATTATTCCAGTGATGTGTTGAAAAGTGTGTGGATAAGCTGTGAGGTCCTCCGGAATGCAACACAAGTTCACTTAAGCAACATGATGTGGTTGGCGGTTGATCGTGTCAATGCATCACACCGGACATTTATAAACTTGAATTACATTTCGGAAACTCTCAAAACATGTGTAATTCCTTTCCAGGACCATGCACACGATAGGCACTACACACATTCAGCCAACCTTGATAGCATAACAGTACCACCACAGACCTTAGTTTTAGACGTAGAGTGGTCATTACATAACTTTGTTAATTTACAAACTTGCCAACCGGACAAATAAAACCACTTCAAACTAGCTGAAACACAAGGGCCTTAAGATACTGAAACAACCAAGATTAGGTTGGCGTCACACCCACCGTGCAACCAACCGGATCAACCCCAAACTCACGGGTCGTTTTCTGGACCAAACTCACCCAACTCAGGGTCAAATTCACCTGCAACAAAAGTAACACCTGAGTACAAGGGTACTAGAAAGCAGATCACATCCTCAGCAGCCTAAACAAGAGCATTCTGCAAAGGAAGGGTAACCATGCGCCATATGGCTAAATGATTAAATAAACTGCGAATACCTAGTATAGAGAAATAACTCTAGAGCTAGGAATATAAAACTAGCAAAGATGACAAAATAAATGGCATACAATTCCACAAGCTATGGCTGATTGGCTACTGCCCATGGTGCCTCAGGAAGTAGATGAATTACTTTCAGAAATGTTTATTGGTTTTATTTTCCATGATACTTGACAGCATTGGTACAACAAACACTTGAATGATACTATAAGCATTACTTCCAGAAAAAATGTGTGCATATGTTAATCTGTAATCAATAACTTTAGTTGCCAGGAATCACAAAGGTTCAACAATAAAATACAGATCCTCATATTTGTGCACAACTAGAAACCAGTGTATCTTCAGATTTTTCAGACTCCAAGATTCGGCAGACAAATATACAATCCAAGTTACTCCTGATCCGTGAAAAACAAGAAAGAACACGCATCTTTAAAGAAAGGGTGACAGCAGACATCTCAGGAGTGATAAACTGATAACCAATTTCACTGAATGAAGCTTCTGGCCATACGCAAAATCAGACGAGAGCATCTCCATCCATTTCATACATGTGAAATTCCCAAGGAAACAACAATCAGGAATTCGGGGGCTCAGGGTCGATAACTCTACCAGAAAGGGGACTCCCAAATACTAGGGATTACCCACCTCAATGCCGACTAAATCCTCGAATTCACGCGGTTCCGATGGCAAGAACCCAGGGGAAATCAAACATATGAGGAAAATAGGGGCTTGAGCAGTTGCAGCATTCAGTCGCATCCCCTATTCTACGACAAGAGAAACGGCGGGTCGTTCACGAAATCCCTGTTCTTGACGCCGTCCGCAGGGAAGGAGGAGCGGGTCGATTGAGAGAGAAAGAAGGGAGGGGAGAGATGGGTGTGCACCGAACCGCACCTGGAGCTGCTCGATGGGGAAAGGCCCTTGCTCCCCGGCCTCCTCCTCGTCAGCGGGAGCCGCCGCGGCCGCGTTCTGGTGCGCCGCCGAGGACGACAGCGACGGCGCGGGGCTCCTGGGCGAGCGGGAGCGGAGGCGAGGCGAGGCGAGCGGCGCGGTGGAGCGGAGGCGAGGCGAGGCAAGATGCGGGCGACAGCGACGGCGCGGGGCTCCTGGGCGACGGCGACGGCGCGGGATCTGCTGATATGAGTGCGGCTTTTGCTGTGTCCGTCGTTGGGGGGAAGAAGGAAACGACCTAAAGCACCTTTGGTACCGGTTGTTGTTACGAACCGGTACTAAAGGTACTTTAGTACCGGTTCGTAACAACAACCGGTACCAAAGGTATTTTCGGAATTCTTCCGCGCTTTTGATTTTTCTTTTAACCTTTCGTACCGGTTGTTTGCACCAACCGGTACCAAAGGTTTTTTTCTTTTTCATTTGATTTTTCTTTTGCAGTTTCTTTTGATTTTCATTTGGTTTTCTTGTGCAGTTTCTTTTGATTTTCTTTTTTGATTTTCATTTGATTTTCATTTGATTTTCTTTTGCAGTTTCTTTTGATTTTCATTTGCAGTTTCTTTTGATTTTTCTTTTTTTCTTTTTCTTTTGATTTTCATTTTATTTTTCTTTTGCAGTTTCTTTTGATTTTCATTTGATTTTCTTTAGCAGTTTCTTTTGATTTTCTTTTTTATTTTTCTTTTGCAGTTTCTTTTGATTTTCATTTGATTTTCTTGTGCAGTTTCTTTTGATTTTCTTTTTTGATTTTCATTTGATTTTCTTTTGCAGTTTCTTTTGATTTTCATTTGCAGTTTCTTTTGATTTTTCTTTTTTGATTTTTCTTTTGATTTTCATTTGATTTTTCTTTTGCAGTTTCTTTTGATTTTCATTTGATTTTCATTTGATTTTTCTTTTTTTCTTTTTCATTTGATTTTCATTTGATTTTCTTTTGCAGTTTCTTTTGCAGTTTCTTTTGATTTTCTTTTTTCTTTTTCTTTTGATTTTCATTTGATTTTATTTCAACGATTGAACAGGAAAAGAAGTACATATATCTCAAGTGAAAATTAAGATACATGGCCAGATTAAGTCACAATTAATCGACCGAGCTTGTTTTCGAATGTTGGAGTGATTCAGTCATAGTCGTGCCTAGCCCTATAAACGTCGCCACTGTAGTCGTCGTAGTCGCCGGTGTCATCGTCGCTGGCATCGGGGTCGCGGTAGTCGAACCTCGACTGGTGAGCACGCGTGGGCTGAGACTGAGGGTAGCGCAGGCGGGGGCCATGGTAGGCCATGACGCTCTGGAGAGTCCGGCCGCGCCACCATAGCCGACGGCCGGCCTCGTTGAAGTTCGAACGAGGCGAGCTGTCCTCCTCGTGCCTGGCAAGCGCACTCTTACGCCGATTGATGAAGAAGGCGTCCCAAGTCGGGCTATAGTCGGGATGCCACTGAGGATTCCTCCGCTGCTTTGGCGTGAGCTCGAAGTAGTAGTGGTTCGTGATGGCCATCTGGCGTGCCACACCTACAGGGACAGGAGGGACTGGTACGCCTCCGACGCTCAGCATCCAGCCGGGGGGACGCGGTAGCCCGGCGGGCAAGGGTAGTTTGAGGCGCAAAGCGCCTCCGCCTCCTGGGGGGTTAGAGATACGATGGAAGCCATGGAAGAGAGTGATGAGGTTTGCAGATATGAGTCTAGATGTGATATGTGAATGGAGGCCAAACCTACATATATATAGTGAAAAACTGTCGGTGGGATAAGGACGTGTGGGTAACCTTTAGTCCCGGTTGGTGGGTGCAACCGAGACTAAAGATGTCGGCAGGATAAGGACGCGTGGGTGGATGCACTGCTCTATGAGATAAGGACGCGTGGGTGGACGCACGATGCCCCTGTCGGAGGAACAAGACAAAGTAGAAGCGGTGGAAAGCGCGGGAAGAAAATAGGCGGGAACGCAGTGGCGCGGGGAACCATCTAACCTTTAGTCCCGGCTGGTGGGTACAACCGGGACTAAAGGTGGTTTTTGTGTCATCTAACAAAACTGTCGGTGGGATAAGAACGTGTGGGTAACCTTTAGTCCCGGTTGGTGGGTGCAACCGAGACTAAAGATGTCGGCAGGATAAGGACGCGTGGGTGGATGCACTGCTCGATGAGATAAGGACGCTCGCTTGGTGGGTGCAACCGAGACTAAAGATGTCGTTGGTGCTCACGCCCTACGGCATCTTTGGAAGCTCCGCCTCGGAAAAATTTCCCTGCAAGCCCGTGAAAGACTCTATCTCCTCTAACAGTTTTGGGTAAAGGGTTGGGAAATCTCCCGCGGCGGAGTTTCTCGAAGATGTCATTGGTGCTCATGCCCTACGGCATCTTCGGAAGCTCCGTCTCGGAAAAATTTCCCTCATACAATAACATCATTACACAAAAATAAATGGGAAAGTGATTTCCATATTGAGATACACAAGTTATGATCCCTATCTAGTCTTCTGAGTTTTCTTCTTGTGTTTCCCTTTCTTCTGATTGCGACGCAGCCATGGACAATCTTCATTATTTAAATTGATGCTTGGGTCAGTTTTCACCTTGAAGGGTGGAATATCATCAAACTTATTATAATCTTCTGACATGTCTGTCTTGTCCTCTACTCCCACGATGTTTCTTTTTCCTGAAAGAACTATGTGGCGCTTTGGCTCATCGTATGATGTGTCCTCTTGCCTTTCTTTTCTTTTTTTTGGTTTGGTAGACATGTCCTTCACATAAAAAACCTGAGCCACTTCACTGGCTAGGACGAATGGTTCGGTGTCGTACCCTAGATTCTTGAGATCCACTGTAGTCATTCCGTACTGCGGGTCTACCTGTACCCCATTTTTCAGGTTGAACCATTTGCACCGGAATAAAGGGACCTTGAAATTAGGTCCATAGTCAAGTTCCCATATCTCCTCTATGTACCCATAATATGTGACCTTCTTCCCATTGTCCTCTGCTGCATCAAAGCGGACACCACTGTTTTGGTTGGTGCTCTTTTTATCTTGGGCGAATGTGTAAAATGTATTCCCATTTATCTCGTACCCTTGAAATGTCGATATAGTCGAAGATGGTTGCTTGGCCAACAAGTATAGCTGTTCTTCATCAGTGACATTCATGAGCCGTGTTTGCAACCAACCGCCGAAAGTCTTCATGTGTTCTCCATCAATCCAATCTTCACGTTGCTCCGGGTATTCAGAGCGTAAAATATTCTTGTGTTCCACTTTGTACGGAGCCACCAAGCTGGAATTATGTAGAATTGTGTAGTGTGCTTGAGTGAAAGAATGTCCGTCCATACACATTGTTGCTTTCTTTCCTAGCGTGCCT
Source organism: Dactylis glomerata (assembly GCA_007115705.1). NCBI lineage: Eukaryota > Viridiplantae > Streptophyta > Magnoliopsida > Poales > Poaceae > Dactylis > Dactylis glomerata. The sequence continues at coordinate 106,139 of QXEO01000574.1, read as the reverse complement.
TTTCCACGCAGTCTCCCCTCATAGCGCGATTCAGGAACACCGATCGGCTTAAGGTCAGGAATAAAGTCAACACAAAACTCAATGACCTCCTTTGTTCCATAGCCCTTGGAGATGCTTCCTTCTGGCCTAGCACGGTTATGAACGTATTTCTTTAAGACTCCCATGAATCTCTCAAAGGGGAACATGTTGTGTAGAAATACAGGACCGAGAACACTAATCTCTTCGACCAGGTGAACGAGGAGATGCGTCATAATATTGAAGAAGGATGGTGGGAACACCAACTCGAAGCTGACTAGACATTGCACCACATCCTTCTGTAAATTTTGTAGAGTTAGTGGATTGATCACCTTCTGAGAAATTGCATTGAGGAACGCACATAGCTTCACAATGGGTACTCGAACATTTTCTGATAGAAGCCCCCTCAATGCAACCGGAAGTACTTGTGTCATAATCACGTGGCAGTCATGAGACTTTAGGTTTTGAAACTTTTTCTCTGACATGTTTATTATTCCCTTTATATTCGATGAGAAGCCAGACGGGACCTTGATGCTACTGAGGACTTCAAAAAAGATCTCCTTCTCTTCTTTGGTAAGAGCGTAGCTGGCAGTACCTTGATACTTCTCTGGATTCAGGTTGTTTCCTTCGTGGATACATTGCTGGTCGTGCCGTGCATCCGGTGTATCTTTTGTCTTCCCATACACGCCCAAGAAGTTTAGCAGGTTCACGCAAAGATTTTTCGTCACGTGCATCACGTCGATTGCAGAGTGAACCTCTAGGATTTTCCAGTAGGGTAGCTCCCAAAATATGGACATCTTCTTCCACATGGGTACATGTCCGTCAACATCATGCGGAACAGATTGTCCGCCAGGACCCTTTCCAAATATCACTTTTAAATCCTTGACCATATCATATATAACATCCCCAGTAGGGCGGGTAGGATTCATTTGGTCTTCTGCCTCACCTCTGAAATGCTTTCCTCTCTTTCTTACTTGATGTTGTTTTGGAAGAAATCGACGATGCCCCATGTACACATTCTTGTTTCTCAAATATATACTGTCAGTCTCACCTAAACAGTGTGTGCATGCATTGTATCCCTTGTTTGACTGTCCTGAAATATTACTAAGAGCAGGCCAATCATTGATGGTTACAAACAACAATGCTCGTAGGTTAAATTCCTTTTGTTCGTGCTCATCCCAAATAGGTACACCTTCTTCACGCCACAACTGTAAAAGTTCTTCAACCAATGGCCTCAGGTACACATCAATGTTGTTGCCGGGTTGCCTCGGGCCTTGGATGAGCACTGGCATCATAATAAACTTCCGCTTCATGCACAACCAAGGAGGAAGGTTATAGATACATAGAGTCACTGGCCAGGTGCTATGACTGGAGCTCTGCTCCCCGAAAGGATTAAAGCCATCTGTACTTAGACCAAATCTTAAGTTCCTTGCGTCATCTGAAAATGACTTGTACTTTCTATCGATTTTTCTCCACTGCGATCCGTCAGCGGGGTGTCTCAGCATCACATCTTTCTTACGGTCCTCTTTGTGCCATCGCAATAACTTGGCATGCTCTTTGTTTTGGAACAAACGTTTCAACCGTGGTATTATAGGAGCATACCACATCACCTTCGCAGGAACCTTCTTCCTGTGGGTGGACTCGCCCTCAACATCGCCAGGGTCATCTCGCCTGATCTTATACCTCAATGCACCACATACCGGGCATGCATTCAAATTCTCGTACTCCCCGCGGTAGAGGATGCAGTCATTGATGCATGCATGTATCTTCTGCACCTCTAATCCTAGAGGGCAGACAACCTTCTTTGCTTCGTACGTACTAGAGGGCAATACGTTCTCCCCTGGAAGCATCTTCTTTATTATTTTCAGCAACTTTTCAAATCCCTTGTCAGAAGTACCATTCTCTGCCTTCCATTGCAACAATTCCAGTGTGGTACCCAATTTTTTCTGGCCATCTTCGCAATTTGGGTACAATAGTTTGTTGTGATCCTCTAACATTTTCTCCAACTTCAACCTCTCCTTTTCACTTCCGCAGTTTATCTTCGCATCAAGAATGGCCCGACCCAAATCGTCATCGGGGTCATCAAAAATGGGCTCATCAAAAATGGGCTCTTCTTCAGCTTCGTCTTCCCCCATACTACTATCACCGTCTTCAGTGAATATAGGATAGTTGTCACTATCCTCTTCTTCTTCGTTGCCTTCCATTATAACCCCTCTTTCTCCGTGCTTGGTCCAACAATTATAGCCGGGCATGAAACCATTCTCAAGCAGGTGGAAGTGAAGGGTCTTTGAGGTAGAGTAATCCTTCGTATTTCTACAGGAACTACATGGACAATAAATGAAACCATTCGACCGCCTGTTTGCCTCCGCCACGTTGAGAAAATAATGCATGCCAGTAATGAAGTCGGGATGGCATCGGTCACCGTACATCCATTGTCGATTCATCTGCATTATATAAGTATATCAAAAATCATTAATTACACAACATCATGGATATATGAGTGACCAACTTAATTAATATTCAAGTTCATCACATAAAACTAAGTTTTTTTTATTAAAAAAAAGAGGCTCACCGAGGTGGTACAGTGCCGGCTAGGGGAAGACGCTGGCGATCAACGGCGGTGAGGACGGGGACGATACTAAAACCTACAAATCATACTTTAATTTGAGCTCAATTGCATACAAAAAGAATGAAATCCCTAACTTAGGCATTTCATCAAACACCTTGCTAGCACTAGAAAAATAATACGAGTTAAACTAGCAAAGAAATGAGCTAAATTAGGAACGCCGGAAGAAAGGATGATATTGCTAACCCTTAGATAGATGGGTGCCGTCAATCTTGATAAAATGGTGGATAAAAATGAAGATTTATTGGAGTGTGAGAGGTGCAAAATGTTTGGAAATGTGAGAGAGAAGAAGGGAAAATGGATGCAGGGATGATCGGGTGCTAGAAATAGGGCAGGGGCCCTTTAGTACCGGTTCATACTAGGAACCGGTACTAACGGTTCAGCTCTGGCCCACTAAAAACCTTTAGTACCGGTTCCTAGTATGAACCGGTACAAAAGGACCCCATTGAACCGGTACTAAACTTGCACTTCATAGTCGGCGAATAAACCGGTACTAATGTACCCTTTAGTACCGGTTCATACGGGAACCGGTACTAAAGGCGTAGACCGTTGCCCATTTTTCTAGTAGTGAGTGAAATGACCACTGTACATCGAAACATGCATTGTATCAATGACAAATGAAAGGATAGAGTTGCTAACATCAATCGAGGAGGAAAGAACGAGGACAAAGCCTAAGTGTCGCTTGGGCACCTCATATCATTTTTATTTTGTGTGAACTTAAGTAGCATCATGCTCTCAGGCATTTCATCAAACACCTCTTGTGCATAGAAAAAAAAAAATAGGACACACCTCTCACACCTTACAGAGGAAAATATAGAGGGGAGGGCTGGTGGGCGGGTCTATATATAGGCAGGACCTTTAGCACCGGTTCGTGCCACAAACTGGTACAAAAGGGCTACCTTTAGCACTGGTTCGAGCCACGAACCGGTGCTAAAGGTTTCGCGCCTGCCACGCGGCTGACGCAACACCTTTAGCACTGGTTCATGGCTCGAACCGGTGCTAAATGTTCCTTACAAACTAGTGCTAAAGCTTCGCGTGTTCCCTACGGCATCTTGGCCGCTCGAACTTGTGCTACTACCCCTTTAGTCTGGCTTCGTAACCAACCGGTGCTAAAGCTCCGGGCACCCCTTTTCTCCAAACGATAGCTCCGGGTACACGCCACCATCGTGTGCTTTTTCAGTGCGCCGTTTTGGTTTCCCACCAATAACATTTTGATTTTCAGGCACTGCGAACCAGTACGAAATTTGACACGGGCTTTTTTCATTCAAATTTGCATCCAAATATCATAAATCAAATGGCATTTTTTCATTCCAATTTGCATTACATTTGATTACATATGTTTGCAGTTTGGCGCCGCTATTAGCTAGAGCGGGGGCTAGGATGCTATTACTCGCCTCTTCAGTAGAAATAGCACCGCTCGAGCTAAGATCGGCGGCAACCAACGGTCGGCTTCTTGGCATCTAATGGCTCACACCGCCGCTATTCAATGGGCCATCGTCGCTGAGGTCGATGAAGACCCACGGCTACGAAGGCTAGTTCATCGCCTCCTTCCTAACCAACACCGCCATAGCCCTCTTTGTCACCATTGCCGCTTCAGCTTCCTCTCTACACCGTCGCCAGTATGCCTGCTAGGAGGGATAGCCGATGTCGCATGCCACCTTCTCTTCAAGCTCCCTAGCGACTCTCCATTTGGCCGCCATTAGCCTTTTGGCGGCCACCTCCTTAGTGGCAAACTCCATCGAGATTTCGGCGATGCGTTTGGCGATGGTCGCGTTCGTCTGCTCGAGGACGACAGCGCACACCGCCCTCATGGAAGACTCCCTGTGCATCGACTCAAAGGAGCCGAGGAGGGCGGCCTGCAGTGAACCACAAGGTGGCGGTGGCTCCTCCTCTTCCTCTTCCGAGCTCATTCTTTCATCAGTGTCGTCATCCTCCAATGCGTCGAGTTAGTCATTGTCCGACGCCAGAGGCGAGGATTCTGGCGGTGGAGGGACATTGTGGTGGAGCTTGGCATAGGTAGTGGCTAGGTGGCGAGGCATCCTGGTGGCTAGCTAGACCTAGATCTAGTAGGGTTTGTGTTCTACGAGGTGCGCGATGTAGATCTAGGGTTTTCTCCATTGTCGATGAGGAGGGCGTGTTTATATAGCGAGGGGAGAGTGGTGGATGGCGCCATGGCATTAATCACATGTGTCAAGATACGAGCCGTCGGAGTGGGGAATCGACCGACATCGAGATATGAGCCGTCAGTGAGTGGGGAGAGAGGAAGGCTCCCATTGATGCATGCTCTACGGCGGGAGACGATATGACGAGACAAGCGGCGGGCTGCTAGAGTCACAGGCGGGCGCCTTTAATAAAGGCTGCGAACAAAGAGACGGGACAAGCACAGGATGGGCGCCTTTAAATGCCAGCATGGAAACTTTTGCAATGCCACCATTGACCGCTCACACAAGGCGCGGCAAGTGTACAATGCCACCATTATGTTCGCGTCGGTGGCGTGGCTATTTCCAACGCCACCCCATTCCGCGTGCCCATAGCATTTCTCGTTTTCCATGCCACCATTATGGCGGTGTCGGTGGCATGGTGGTAATGCCCCACACCATGCTCTACGTGCGCTTCGGTCCAACGGTCGCGCCCACTTACTGGTAGCGCGCCCGGTGCAATATCGCATCACCGGCATGTGCATAATAGTGGCGTGACAGTTTTTTCACGCCGCCCCTCATGACAGCGGCGTGACTCTATAACAGGTCGCCACCAACAGGTTGACCCCTATGAGGGTTTTCCTAGTAGTGATGTTTTACAGGTTGAGTTTGTAAGTACTGTACCTATATTTAGAATTTCTTCCTCTTCATTTGTTTCTTCTTCCTCTAGATTATTTTGTTCTTCCTCTGAATCAGGTGGGCTGAAATTAAGATCCAGAACCATTTTTAATTTGTTGTTCTGGATTGCACAGGAGCAGGAGCTTTATCCTTGCCGACTGGATGCGATCGACAGAGCTTGCAGGCTAGACGTGACCGATCCGGCGGAGCTTGCTAGTTGGACGCGTACTTTGTGAAGCTTGTCGGCTAGATGCGATCGGCAGAGCTTGCAGGCTGGACGTGTGCTTTGCAAAGCTTGCCGGCTGGACGCGCCCGATCCAGCGGGAACCTAGGTGAGGACTTGGGCTTCAACCAGTGACTGGACGTTTGCCTTGTGAAGCTTGCCGGCTGGACGCGCTTGATCCGGCTGGACGAGTTTGATCCAGCGGGAACCTGGGCGAGGACATAGGCTTCAAGCAGTGGCTGGAGGTTTGCCTTGCGAAGCTTGCTGGCTGGACGCGCTTGATCCAGCGGGAACCTGGGCGAGGACCTAGGCTTCAAGCAATGGTTGGACGTGCTCGATTTGGCTGGACGCTGCTGGGCCAGTGGCGCTGCTGCATCTGGGGCTTGGTGGGCGCTGCTGTTTCTGGGGCTTGGCGGGTGCTACTACTAGCCGGCGCTGCTGCTGGGGGATCGATCGACGAGGACACATCGTCGGCCGGCTGCTGGGACGCCCGCGGTGATCTATCGATGAAGACAACAGCTGCAGGTAGGGTCGATGGATCGGTGAGGAGAACAGGTACAAGCGATCGATCGGGCGGAAGGACACGAGGAAGGAAACGATCCTAAAGCTTTTTGAATTTTAAAATGTTCCATCGATCAGGGGCACATTAGTTCTTTTAGCTTTGTTTTGGATTGTCGGAAATTTCCTTCGCGAGCTTACATTAGTGAACGGAGGGAGTAATTATAATTAAAAGGCTGGGTTAATGAATCAAACAAGCCATACCCTGATCGGGGGAGTCGGTGCACTTGGTAAAAAGGTAGTGGAAAACTCAATTGCTCATAGTGTTTCCATGTGAAATATTATGTACTATTAGGGGTGGAAAGTGATAGCAGATAGTTTATATTGTCCGACATTCATATTTGAGAAATTGAAAATGGTTGTGATAATATCCGAATCCGGACAACTTGAAAATGAAAGTGGTAACTATCTGAATCCATTTTTACAAATACAAATACAAATGTGGAATCAATTTTGTAAGGAAATATGGATAAGGAAATGAAAATATACGTATCCGAATAAAATTATGTTAGCAAATATTAATAATTCTATCCCGATAAGCCCTTTATCTAACTAAAAAAGCTACTCCCTTCGACCACTAATACCTGTCTCTATATGGATGTATCTAGACATATTTAGAGTCTAGATACTTCCATATAGAGAGAGGTATTAGTGGTAGGAGGAAGTAGCAAAAAGTATTTTTTTTCTTAGATTGAACTTCAAACTTGTGTATTATATCATTATAGACTTGACTCACTATAAGATATGATTCTATTATTTTATTATTCGTATCTGTTCCGTATTGATATATCTAATTCATATTTGTATACAAATAATATCCGCTCCACATTCGTATTCGACAATATCCGTATCTGCATCTTACTAATTTAAAAAATATGAAAACGGATATAGGAAGAGCACTATCCAATCCGTTTCCACCCCTATGTACTACCTTCTTCCAGTTCTGGGTTCTGATGCAACACACTAAAGAGCATGCAAGATTTTCATCCGCATTTCACTGCCGGGGGGTGTAATTGTACACTCACACAGATCGATTATGTTAGATGGCTTACGAGAACAGGAAATAGATCGGCAAGTCCTTGTAGTTCCCCAACTTCTCATGAGGAGAGGTGCTCCTGGTTTTAAAGAGCATTTTAAATGTTGTTTAAAAGTCAAAAATGTTCTGACAACAAAAAAATTTCAAGATATACACGTCTTTGTTTGACTTTTTTGACATTTTGTAATGTTATTTTTTGGTAAAGCATGTGCTCCGATGAACCAAAGTGAATGTGCTGTGCAAAGTGGGTTAACCTAAAATGATCAAGAAATATGAAAATCAGAGTATAGTTCTTAACTGCTTTACTTGTTTATACATTATTCGGTATTCTCAACGATTTATCCACCTTTCTCTGCATCATCTACTTTCCTGACCCGAGGGAGACCAAAGTCTGCATCAAATAGGATGAGATGGCGGTGGCAACACATAGATGTAGTATCGTCGATGTACGTTTACCTGGTGGCTTAGCTGAAGCCACTAGTAGAAAAAAGGGCTTCCATTCACCCCCATTAGTCCCCAAACTGTTCGGTCCGCGGCTAAAGGGGGCATTAGTTCCGGTTCAATTGAAAATGTGGGCTAGGAGGCATTAGTCGCGGTTCAAATGGACCCTTCGGTCCCGGTTTGCGCCACCAAACCGGGACTAATGCCGTTGGGCCTTTAGTCCCGGCTTGTGGCGCAAACCGGGACTATAGGGCACCCTTTAGTCCCGGTTTGCTCCACGAGCCGGGACTAAAGGGCAGTTCATACGAACCGCCGCTCACCCGCGCCAGTTAACACCGCCGCGATCATTTCGGAATCGCTGCGGCCATTACTCGATCGCTTCGGTAATCTGCAACGAACGCATCGGGAGAGACCTCGCCGGCCGGCGGCCTAATCAATCACACACCGGTGGCCTCTTCTTGTTCTTCTCCCTCTCTCTAGTATATAAGGAGCCTTCTATTAAGCTTCTTGATCATCATCTCCTCTCCTAATCTCTCCTCCGAAACCACCATAGCATCACCGCCAAAACCAGACCAATAGCACGGCCGGCGATCGAGCTCTCTCTCTCCCTCTCATTTCAATGGAGCCGGCGACGCGGGTGCATAATATCACCGCCGAAGGGATGGAATTCACCATCACGGAAACTCTCCGTGCATCAATGGTGGAGATGTGGCTCCACGCTGTCAAGCAGCGGTTCCTCGACGCCGCACCGATCAAATGTGTGGGCTTGGACTGCGAGTTCACCACCCCTCGCGATAAGCTCCATCAGCGTGCCGCCGTCCTTCAACTCTCGGTGGCGTCCGAGGTTTTGGTCTTCCAAATATGTCGGGCCGATCATGTGACGTAGCTGCTCAGGGATTTCTTGGGGCACCCCACCATTAGATTCTGCAGCGCGGCTATCGACAATGACGTGCGCATGCTGCAATCATACGGAATTCAAATTCTGTCGGTGTACGAGCTCCAAGTGATTATGCCAAATCCCACCAAGAAACTAATTCCGAAACTATACGATCTGTCCAATGCTACTATTGGGACAAAGTTAGAGAAGAAGAGGATCAAGAAGAACAAGAAGAAGGGCGACGAGGAAGAAGAAGAAGAAGATGATGAACTTATATATGGTTAGGCCAAAGTTCCATTAAGCGACAAGCAAGTGTTGTATGCCGCTCTAGACGCTCGCTTGGGCTTCGAGATTGCTAGGAGTTATTGGAAGCTAGAAGGCTACTAGCTAGATGTGTGTGTGGTGTGGTGTGCGAGTGCATATATATATGAAAAAATGTACTCCCTCTTGTTTGGTTAACAAGTCTATTAATTTTCGGATTTTGGATTTTTCAAGTTTTTTGGCCTTTTTTGAATATTTTAATTATTAAAAATTAATAATTAAATTATGTATAAAAATTATTTGGAATTCATTCATGCTTATTATTACTTAATCATTGTTGCTTAATTATTTTGTGAATTTATTTGGAATTTAAAAAAGTAATATTATATATTTCTAAAGTGTATAGGTTAATAGAATTGGTAGCATACCAATATCAAGAAGTCGCGAGCACAGTTTTGGAAGCTACTATGGAAGAAATGGAGAAGTTAAGCATGCTAAGGGTGGAACAGTGTGAGGACGGGTGACCGACCGGGAAGTGAGAACCACAAGTATGTAATTTGATATGAGAATGGAGCGAGAGCCATAAGTATCTAATTTGACATGAGAATAGAGGTGATTAGATATTAGAGAAATAAAGAAAATAGAGAAATTCTAAAAAAGAAAATACAAATTTTATTCCGAACGGACCTTTAGTCCCGGTCTGTGTTACGAACCAGGACCAAAGGTCCTCCAGCCGCAGCACATGACCCGGGCCAAGTGGAGGCCCATTGGTCCCGGTTCGTAAACAACCGGAACTAAAGGCTCCAGCCTTTAGTCCCACTTTATTAGTCCCGGTTGCTACAACCGGGACAAATGGGCCTTACAAACCGGGACCAATGGCCTTTTTTCCACCAGTGAGCGCTAGGCAAGAGGCAGTGGCAGCATGTCATAGATGCGCTGAAATTGGCTGTTTATGTCACACATACTGTAGCATTATGAACTTACTTTAGGCACCGCTTGGTTCGCCATAAAATTAGGCAACCCCGGAATGGAATTTCACACCCAAATAATTCAGGTACCTGCGATTGGTTCATCGTTAATTTTATGTCCCGTTTTTCTATACCGCCCGATCGATAGGCAGATTAGCCAGTATAATCAGCCGGACCACTGGAGGTTCGTATTTTACGCTCGTATACCGTGTGCACTAGAAAACCGGGTCTCTAATATCCTAGGCCGGGAAATATAAAAGATGATCCAAGCGGGGCCTTAGGCGTCCTCCCTCTAAATTAGTCCTACCCATTGCAACGTGGCACATTTACTAGTTTAAAAAAGCAGAGTCTCTAGGGCTCATTTTACTAAGAACGAAATTCGCTCTGAGTAGAAAGACGACATCGATTGATGCATGGGCCGGGGTTATGCTCCCCATTTCAAAAAAAGTAGAAAGACGACATCAAATCTCTATTGCAATTATCATTAACGTGAATCATGTAACAAATCTAACGTTATGGATGCATTGTTACTAGTTGTAATCCTACATGCAATTGGAAAAATCAATTATAACTCAACTAGTAACTGAAAAAGTTTTAGTTACAACCCAACTTGCAACTTAATTTTATAAATCATGATATCAAATCTGATGGTTTAGGACTTTACTGAGAACTAAATTACACTACAACACGAAATAGCTAAGCCGACAGCCAGAAGCCGTCGGGCTAGGCCCCAAAGGCCATCGGCTTAGCCTAATCCGACGGCTGCCATCGGGTCAGGTGCCGTCGACGTATGTGGGCGTCAGCTTAGGTCCAACTGCCGTCGGGTTAGCATTTGCCGTCGGCATAGGCTAACCCGGCGGCATAGAAATGCTGTCGGGTTAGTTCATTTTCATTTTTTTTTAAATCTATTTTTTGAAGAAAACAATTTTTTTGTAATTTTTTTATTTTCTTCGAATTTTTTGTTATCTCTCTAATGAAACTGGAACAATGACTTCCCGCGTGGTCACCCGTCCTAAGACAAGTCCTACACGCTTAACTCCTAAGTTCTATTTTAATAAGCTACCCCTATACTACTAAGTCCTTATTGATATTAGTATCATATCAATCCTCTTAAACCATGTGTGTCCATATGATTATGTGTAAGTATATATGTGTATATGTCTATGTGCGTATAGGTATGTATGTGCATATGTATATGTGTTTGTTAACATTTTGAAAAAAATTAAAACCTTTGAATTTTTTTAAATTTCCAAAAAAATTAATAAAAATTCTTTTTGGATCCGCAACACGTCATTTCTTCACTAAACTTTGCCCGTTAAAGAGGGACTCTATACCACCTGGCCGCGAGCGGGAGTTTCGTGCATTGTCATTTTTATGCGGGTCCTGAATTGGGCGTAACTAATTCAAAAAAAAATCGAAAAAATACGAGACCTTCGCGTGACGTTATTTTATATCACCTACATAAGGAAAAAAAATCAAACCTTGATAAAAGCAATTTACTAGAAAGTCTCTTCACAAAAATGACCTACCACGTTCAAGGTTGCATAGCTTTTAGGTCAAATGAGCTAGACTTGGCCATGATCATGGCATAGTTTATCGGAACGAGGCCATATCGGACACACACGTGGCCATTGGGATGACTAGGAACGCCACTAGAGGGCGATTTTCATTTCGTCTAACGAAAAGTGTGTTTTCCATTTTTGGAGTGCCAAAATCAGGTTTTTTTGTGAGGCAGCTACCAAAACGGCAAACAGAAAGCTGGGCACAACACCCCACATAAATAATAGACCACCTGGGATACACATATCAGCTCTTGTTTCATTGCACAAACCTTCAGAGTTATTTTTTGTACTTTGCTCAAGATACTGCCGATTTCACTGGAACCAAGGTGGATTTGCCCTTTAGCTCTAATAAGATAAGCTCCTGATTCTTTGCAAAAATCATTTCTAGATCCGCAGCATTTCATTTCTTCACTAAACTTTGACCGCCGCACTGCCTGGCCCTGAGCGGGAGTTTCGTGCGTTGTCATTTTCATGTGGATCCCGAATCGGGCGTAACTAATTTAAAAAAATCGAAAAATATGAGACCTTCATGTGGCATCATTTTATATCACTTAGATGTGGGAAAAAAATTCAAACCTTGATAAAAGCAATTTACCAGAAAGTCCCTTAACAAAAATGATCTACCACGTTCGAGGTTGCATGGCTTTTAGGTCAAATGAGCTAGGTTTTGGCCATGATCATGGTATAGTTTGTCGAAACGAGGCCATATCAAACACGCGCATGGCCCTTGGGATGGCGTGGAACGCCACAGAGGCTGATTTTCGTTTCGTCCCACAAAAATTGTATTTTCTATTTTTAGAGTGCTGAAATCGGGTTTTTTTTTGTGTGGCAGCTACCGAAACGACAAATGGAAAGCTGAGCACAACACCCCACATAAATAATAGACAACCTGGGATACACATACTGGTTCTTGTATCTTCACACAAACCTTTGGAGTTATTTTCTGGTTTTGCGCAAGCTCCTATCGATTTCGCCGGAACCGGGGTGACTTTGCACTTAGGGATGAAAATGGAATATATTATTTCTGAGCGACCGAATAAAGGCTTCCAGAACACAAAAACGGACTCGGTCGGATAATTGCCGGATACGGTAAGAGATATGGCTAGTTATTAACGGATACAGAAAAGAATATGGTTTTACTAATATCTGACCGTATTCTGAAGATAGACCATCTTTCACGGTAATATCTGGAAAATATCCAACAATATATCCGGCAATGATTTGTTGAGTACGTGACTATGGAGAGAAGATAAAAGAGAGTTATATATTTTGTCTTATGGTACACAAACACCACTATGCAAGTCACAAGCTAGTTTTATATGAATATATATTTATGTATGTAGAAAAATTTACAAGCTAATTTTACTTTATTATCAACGAGAGATCCGACAAAAAGTTTATCCGCAACCGCACCGTATTCGCTCCATATTCTGTCTGTATTCTTTACCGATAGACTCCGATTCCGTATTCGTATCCGCACACTATCTGCTCTGATCGCGAATCCAGAAAAAATATGATAACGAATACGATTTCACTACTATTTGTCCGCATCCGCTCCGTTTTCACCCCTATTTGCACGTTAGCGCTAATAAGGTGAGCTCCTAATTTTTTTGCAAAAATCATTTTTGGATTAGCAACACGTCATTTCTTCACTAAACTTGGGCCGTTAAAGCGGAACTCCGCACCGTCTGGCCGTGAGCGGGACTTTCATGCGTTGTCATTTCATGCGGGTCCCGAATCAGGCATAACTAATTTAAAAAAATTGAAAAACTATGAGACATTTGTGTGGCGTCATTTTATATCATGTAGATGTGGAAAAAATTCAAACCTTGATAAAAGAAATTTACTAGAAAGTCCCTTCACAGAAATGACCTACCACGTCCGAGGTTGCATGGCTTTTAGATCAAATGAGCTAGGTTTGGCCCTGATCATGGCATACTTTTTTGGAATGAGGCCATATCGGACAAGTGCGTGGCCCTTGGGATGGCGAGGAACTCCACTAAGGCTGATTTTCGTTTTGTCCCATGAAAAGTGCGTTTTCTATTTTTTGAGTCCGAAATCAGGTTTTTTGCGAGGCATCTACCGAAACGGCAAATGGAAAGCTGGGCACAACACCCCATATAAATAATAGATCACCTGGGATACACATATCAGCTCTCGTTTTGTCACGCAAACCATCAGATGCATCTTTTGAATTTTGCGCAAGCTACTACCGATTTCGTGGGAAGCGGCCCCCAAATTGGGCATAACTAATTCACAAAAAATCAAGAAAATGCAAGACCTTTGCGTGAAGTCATTATGTGACCTATTTGCAAGAAAAAATTCTGTTATATGTGTTCGCATTGGCGTTTTGATAGCTACAGTTCAAATAACTGTAGTTCTGGCACTCTAAAAGAGCACAGGAAGTTTTTTTGCAAAATATGTCAAAATTCAAGTTCCTTGTTTTCTGATGACCCACAAGTATAGGGGGTGTATCGTAGTATTTTCGATAAATAAGAGTGTCGAACCCAACGAGGAGCAGAAGGTGTTGACAAGTGGTTTTGATCAAGGATTCACTGTAAATACTAGCAAACGGGTTTTCAGGGGTATTTGGTAATGCAAATAAATAAAGTGCGAGTAAATAAAAGACAGTAATAATAATTTCAGCAAGTGGCCCAATCCTTTCTAGAGCAAAGGACAAGCCGGTTGTGTAACTTATGATAACCAAACGTTCTCGAGGACACACGGGAGTTTCTGTCAAGAGCTTTCGCTTCATGCCGCTAAATAATCTTTATTGGTTTGATAAGTGTTATGGGGGTGAACCTGTGCTAGCGCACTACCCTTACTAGGATCAATACACACTTGTGATTATACCCCTTGCAAGCATCTGCAAATACAAGAAAGTAATTAAGATAAATCTAACCACAGCCTTAAACTCTACGATCCTACGCTCCCTGGTGTAATGGTTTCCCAACGGAGGTTTAGGTTTCTGTCACTCCAGCAACCCCACAATTGGTAGCCAAATACACAATGCATCTCACTAGGCCCATAAATGGTGAAGTATCATGTAGTCGACGTTTACATGACACCACTAGTGAAATAACACCACAACAAATAAATATCAAACCATTAAATATTACTCAACAATGATTCACTACTAACATCTTGACTACTCCCATGTCCTCAAGAACTAAACGAACTACTCACAAGACATCATATGGATCATGATCAGAGGTGAAATAATGGTAAATAACAATCTGAACATAAACCTTAATTCAACGGTTCCACTCAATAGCATCAACCACAAGAGTAATCAACACCGGGAAAGTTTCCCCTAAAAATTTAACAAGATCCAACTCAAGATATTACAGCGGGATGGCGCGGTGATGGTGAAGATGAAGGTGCTAGTGATGGAGATGATGATGATGATCCCGATGAATTCCGGTGCGATGGTGATGACGATGGCGACGATCTCCCCTCTCTGAGAAGGAATTTCCCCGGCAGATTTCTGCCTGCCGGAGAGCTTTTCTCTCTCTGGTGTTTTCCGCCCCGCAGAGGCGGCGGTGTCTATCTCTGAGCCCCCCCCTTTGACTTAGGTTTTCGGGGACGATGAAATACACGAAGGGGCGATGGCAGAAGTGGGCCTGGGTGGCCTCACCACAGGGCGGCGCGGCCAGGGGCTGGGCCGCGCCCCTTGGTGGTGAGGCTGCCCTGTGGCCCCTCTCACCTTCTCCTTCCGGCTTCTTCAGTCTTCTGGTAAAATATAATTTTCTGGTATTTTTCTGAAATTTTCCTGATCTTCGAAATATGGTGCCTTGACGGTCCTTTTTCCAGCAGAATCCTGACTCCGGCAGCAATTCCTCCAATGATCATCAAACATGTAAAAACAGAGGAAACAACATAAGTATCATCTCTAAATGTGAAATATATCAATGAATAACAGTAAATTATGATACAAAATAGTGATGCAAAATGGACGTATCATTTTCCTAACAACTAGATTACGTAACATAACTATATCTCAAAGGATTTTATTTTTTGAATTTCTTACCATTTCTTTCATTTTTCACAAAACTGGAAAGGCGATACAAAAAAAGAAAATGCATCGGCTTTGCCGTCGGGCTAGGTCCTAGAAAAATAAGAAAATACCAAAAAAGGAAAAATACCTAAGCCGTCGGGTTAGGTCCCCAGAAAATCTACGCCGATGGCATACCTAAACCGACGGCCGAATTTCGGTCACGCCTGAGGCCAGGGCCTAAGCCGACGGCCCGATAAAAAGCCGTCGGCTTAGATTCTGGCCGTCAACGTATAACATTTTTCCTGTAGTGTTAGTTCTCAGTTTAAAATAAAGCGAGCCTCCCAAATACTGTGTAATAACTATAACAAAACCGTTAAAATAAAGCGAGCCTCCCAAATAAACAATACAACATAAATGTTTCGCAGTGCTCCACCGTGGCGTCGCACGCCATGTAAGTTACACGCTATATAAGAAACGTTAGCCAGCTTGGTTCTGTACGTAGTCCATTGCTTCATCTCTCCAAAGACACCCTGGTAGGTGTTCATCGTGAACCATGTGGAGGCTGACGACAGGTGAGGGTGGGGGGCCGTGGCTGCGGTCGGCGAACGGCTTCCTGGGCCGGCAGGTGTGGGAGTACGACGCCGACGCTGGCACAGCCGAGGAGCGCGCCGAGGTGGAAAGGCTCCGCCAGGATTTCACCAAGCACCGCTTCGAGAGGAAGGCGTCCCAGGACCTCCTCCTACGCTTGCAGGTACGTCCTACTAGGTGGCTTGGTTCATATCCAGTGCCATAGCTCACTGCATCATCACACATGCTTAACAATTTCAAGCTGCTTGTTGCTTTCCACTTCTTTTCGTACACGGTTTGCTCCCTTTTCAGCATGTATGGCTCTGTTTGTGTGTGGCAAAACTATATTTTGGTGCCATATAGATTTGACGTCCTAGACTTCAGTATAGTTTTGCTATAAACATGGTCAAAATGAAATATTTGACTTAGGACATAACTAGGATACAGTTATTGTGGATGAGAAGGAATAATTAGTTACCAACATACTACCTAATTTGCTTGCTACTTCTTACCATGTTCTTTACTTAACTATTACTACCTCCGTACCGATCAAATCGACACCAAACTTGCTCGTGGTAGATATAACTTCCTCTTTCCATCCAATTTTTTTACGTTGATTAAAATGGAACGGAGAGGGAGTACCAAGTAGATCTACTGATGTAAGTAAAATATTGTTGAACACATAATTTGACAAAAAGTAATATCTACCACAATATGATAACAAATGCGAGCTAGGAACTCTGGTATATAGGTTCCAACAGCCGATACGGAATGCCGCACGTTACAGCTAACTAACCGGGACAGGTGCCCTGTTTAGCTTTCCTCAAGTTCAGAATTGGCTTTACATGCCAGCTGCACCGTTATCTCCTCGCTAGCAACACGTCTTGAAATTCGCGAATCCTGTACAGCACGCAGCAACCCTTATCGAGCAAGCGCGCCGCCGCCATGTTCTTACCGCAACGAGGTACTCTCGCCTAGATCCATCTTCACCATCATCAGTGCTATGCTCAGGTTAGCACGGGTAGGTGAGTATGGTGTATCCAATATTTTGAGATTCATTTTGCGTCCAATTGCAATGCAAGTGTGATGCCATGTTTAGCCTTACGAAGATAAGCATGTTTAAAAATAAACAAAATATTTTAACTTGAAGCGAAACTTGAAACACTAGCTAGGGCAAAGAGGCCTGACCTGTGTAAATCATATTTCCGAGTTTCCAAAAAAAATGTAAAAATATTCGGATGTAGCCAACTATCCTTCAAACATGCAAAAAATCATGTTCAAATTCCTTGTATTCTGGGCTACACAAAAATGGTAAAAGTGAAAATCTGAGTACATATATTTTCAAATCTAATTTTTTATCAGGTTTTGTTATTTTTGTGTGGCCCACAATACAAAAAAATTCGTAATGAAAATTTGCATGTTTGAGGTAACATAATGACTATATCCCGATTTTTTTTTATAAATTTCTAAAACTTAAATATAATTTTTATTCTTTAAAATGAAGGGATCACTGGAACTCGGGAGTCAAACACTTGTTTGATTACCTTTGAAGTTTTATACCGTTGTTGTTTGTGAGAATAAAGGGTCTAATCAATGAAATAAACTCAAGTAAATCTAGAAATATTTGAGACTCTGTACTCTAAATTATGAACAGTAATCTCAAATTCATCATCCCTTACAAGAACACCCGACTTATGTCGAGCTTACTTGGAAATCCATTCCATACCTAGATTATTATATTGTTCGTTTCTATTTAAAACTGCAGAGTGGTGATTTATAAGTCCAGCACCTAACTACATTTAGGCCACATGTCTCAGTACTAACAGGCCGGGATATATTAAGCTCACCCCCTATTCAAGAGCTGACGCGATAATATATGTATTGTTAACCGGGGTTTCGTAACAGCGAAATGCTTATAAGATGGAGTGTCACCATGACATGATCACTAATATTTTCCAAACATACAAGTGATTTGCTAATATTTTAGCCCACATCGGTAATCGAAGACTACTAGATGTGTTCCATCAAAGAGGCACACCACTATTATATGGGCATACCCGTCAGATCTGACACAGGCTACTAGTGGTGTATAGAACTATATGAATGCCACCCGTAAAGATATTACTAGTGGCGTGCCTTTTGAAACATCACACCACTAGTAATCAGCAAAATAATAGTGGCATGCGTTTTAGGGGACATGCCACTAGTATTTACTATACCTGCTAACACGCATGCCACTAATAAGCATCGAACTACTAGGTTGAGACAACCCAGCAAGGGAGCCAACCCTAGTGTAAACTCAAATCATGTCAATCTTATCATTGTAGCATTGCTAGGACACACACCATCACTCCTTCCTCTTGTCTCTCTAGTGTTGTAGCTGAGCATGCACTCGGTCACTAGACCTCATGCATCCATCTGCTCGCATTCCCCCCTCTCTCCATCCGATCATGCCAGCCGGTCCAACGTCTCTCGCAAACCTCACGCCAACACCGGCTGCTAGTTGTTGTTGTCGCTCAAGTTCAAGCACATCGTCCATACCCTCAAGCTCTATCATCGGTCACCAAGCTTTTTTATATTTAAAAATAATAAGTCTAACATGCCTTTTTATGCAGACAATAAGATCCTACCTTTAAATTATGTGTTTTTACATTATTTACTGATTTCTCCCACACTAGAAATAACTTAACAAAGCATAGGCTCTCCAAGGTTTATCTCAATTTGTAAATTCTTTAAGCAATACATGGCTTACTTGATGAACTTTCATAAACTTTGATTTAGTCAAAGGATATTAAGTTTTGTATCAGTCGAAGGATATTAAGTTTTGTATCAGATGATCTATATAGGTGTCCTAGTCATTGGTAAGATTGAAATGCTAAAAAAAACTTTGTTGTATAGTGTTGGATGGATATGAGTAATTTTTTTATGAAATACCATTTACTAGCTGCTAATATTTCCTTATGGTGTATATCATCTACTGCAGTATGAAAAACTAAACCCTCTTCCGGTGAATCTCCCGGCACTGAAGATTGAAAACAATACAAAAGTCACAGAAGAAATTATATCTACTTCTTTGCGACGTGCTCTATACAAATATTCCACACTTCAAGCTCATGATGGTCATTGGCCTGGTGATTATAGTGGAATTTTGTTCATTATGCCTATTATTGTAAGTATTTAACTCATATAATTATGATGCAACTGAAATATCATAGGATTCTTAACTAGAACTTACATACACATAATAAAGGATCCTATTTCCCTATTTTTTCTTTAACTCTATACAATTATTATAAGGTCATTACATGTCTTATTATATTTAACCACATGATGTCATTTGAATATCAGTGTTCTCTTGTTTTTTGCATGCACACATTATTGTTGGTAATGGATCATAGATTTGAGGTTGTGCTTATACATATCATATTAAATTTTAGCCATCCTTATATTGCAATGCAGTATGGACGAGTAGATGTTTGTCTAATCATATTTTTTAATTCACATAAAGGAAAAGAATGTACAAGTACCAACATAGGAACATCACTAAAATCTGCCACCTTGATTCAGAGTTCACTTGCAATATTAATGAAGTTTTTTGAGACCTTGATTGCTTACCATGAAAAAAGGTTGGAAATATCTCATTACCTAGATGTTAACTATTTGAGAAACAAATTATTCTGTATGTGATGGGCATGTTACTTTTTATGAAAAGGGTATCCATTTTTTGGTTGTGCTAATAGAGTATTTAGTACATAAAATTTTAATCTTATTTAGCACACCAAAGCTAAAACAACTAAGACGAGAATGTTTTTCCATAGACATCCAAAATAATTGATAGGACTCGAACATCCAAATGCATGTAATTGGTTTTGAACTTTATTCTTAAATACATCTAGCATGGTGATTTTCTCTCTCTCACTAATGATACTTGTAAATTATCCAGTCATTTGTTTTTCTTGCAGATATTTTCCTTATATGTTACAAGATCACTTGACACCGTATTATCACTTGAACATCGCCGTGAGATATGCCGCTACATTTACAATCAACAGGCAATAAAATCTATCACATAATTTTAAGATTGTTCTGTAGTACCTTTTTATTTTCTTATGTAATCTACTAACTTGCAGAATGTGGATGGTGGATGGGGGAAACAAGTTCTCGGCCCAAGTACCATGTTTGGAACATGTATGAATTATGCATCGTTAGTACTTCTTGGCGAGAAGAAAGATGGTAACCAAAATGCATTGACTAAAGGGAAATCTTGGATCTTATCTCATGGAAGTGCAACTGCAATACCACAATGGGGAAAAGTATGGTTGTCGGTATGTGAAAAATGACAAGAGGCGATACTCCTTTTTATTTACCGATATGATGAACAAACAATGTTACAAAAAACTCTCAGATGTGTTTTAACGAGTACAAAGATCACATCTGCTATTGTCTAAAATAAGTTTGAAATAAGCTACATGTATTTCATCACAGATAATTGGAGTTTACGACTGGTCAGGAAATAATCCTATTATCCCTGAGTTATGGTTGGTACCAGATTGTCTTCCAATTCACCCAGGTACTTGTTTTGAGGTGTCAATAGCCAATCAATAATCATTTTATTACGCAAGACATAATCTTTGATATTTTTAAATCAAGGTAAGCTATATCCTTCTTAAGTCATTCTTTAATAATCCTTCAAATGCAGGTCGATTTTGGTGTTTCACCCGGTTGGTTTATATGTCAATGGCGTGCCTTTACGGGAAAAGATTTGTTGGGCCCCTTACTCCAACAATATTAGCACTTCGTGAGGACCTCTATAATATACCGTACGAGAATATTAATTGGGATAAAGCTCGTGATTTTTGTGCCAAGGTTTGAAGATTGGTTACTATAGTTCCTAAAAAATCATATTGTGTTAAAACATGGCATAAATTTATTATACGTATGTGTTGTCTTGAGTTATACAACATAAGTATAATCATACCCCATCAACTTGGTAACTCTTAAAAAATATCTATAGATTTGGTATGTTCACCTTTGTTATTTGTTATAGGAGGACCTTCACTATCCACGCTCAGAAGCACAAAATCTTGTATTTAGTTTCCTGAACAAGTTTGTGGAGCCAATTTTGGGTCGTTGGCCAGCGAACAAGCTAAGGGAGAGAGCTTTGACTAACCTCATGAAGCATATACACTATGATGATGAAGCAACTAATTATGTTGGAATTTGTCCTATTAACAAGGTGATTTTTTTGAAAATTTAATTTCATTTTTCCTATCAATCCACATCAAGTTATAACTTATTCTTATTTTAGGCATTGAATATGATTTGTTGCTGGCTAGAAGATCCAAATTCAGATGCATTCAAAATGCACCTTCCAAGGTTTTATGATTACTTGTGGCTTTCAGAGGATGGAATGAAGGCACAGGTACATATAATTTTATAGTTGATGTATGTTGTTTTTTCAATTAAAATGTAAGTCAAAGTTTGCAGCTGCTAAGCTTCTTAATGAATAATAAAATTATCCATATAGTGCCATAACAACTAGGGTTATGAGTAATTAATTTGATCTCTAATGAATTCTCATGCAATAGGCGGTCAAGCATGTCCAAGTAGGACCAGTTCAAAATGGATGGTGGATATCTAGTATTATTAGCTTGGAAAATTTGGAATTCCAACTAAATATGAATGAGGTTTTTTTTGGCACACCTATTATACATGAGAAAATACATTGTATTTATATTTCTATTTTGGTTATTTGTTATGGATACGTATTGTTTACATCATTCCCATTCAAATACTATGAAATTATTTTAGAACATAGAAGAGTTAATTTTCTAATGTAAACTCTGACTGAATAAATGGCATATGATAATATCAGGTATATGACGGCTGCCATAGTTGGGAAATAGCATTCATTATTCAAGCATATTGCTCCACAAATATAATAGGGGAGTTTGGTACAACTCTTAAAAAAGCTCATGAGTTCATGAAGAGCTCACAGGTTTGTTGTTCTACATTCTATATTACTTGAAACAGTTTCTAGAAAAGACAAATTTGACTTATTATAACGTGCTAACATGTATTTATTATACTTAAAGGTTCTTTTTAACCATCCAAATTATCAAAGTTATTATCGCCATAGATCAAAAGGATCATGGACTCTTTCAAGTGTAGACAATGGTTGGTCTGTGTCTGATTGTACTGCTGAAGCTGTTAAGGTGAAGTATACATGTCCTTAAGTAGTCTTGGTTTTATTGCATCTTAAGTAATTTGTATCCTTTTATTTAGGCATTGCTACTACTATCAAAGATGTCACCTGACCTTGTTGGAGCTCCAATACAAGAAGACAGGTTGTATGATGCCATCGATTGCATACTATCTTTCATGGTATGATTTTCTAATCCAAATAATTATTACTAAATCAACTTAGATGTTTCCTAAGAAATTATATAGACATAAATGAGCTTAAAAATATTAGCACTCCTAGATATTCATATATAAATAAATGCACAAGCTAATAGTGAAATTATATTACGCATCACTAACTTTCTGTAACCAATAGTCTGAAACCTAGTTTTAGAAAGATTTTGAAGAAATCAGATAAGTTATCCTCCGTTCATTTGTTCCGTTACATGAAAATATTATCATGCTAATATCAGCCTCTCTTCTCATACTCTTTTTGTGTTGAAGAATAAGGATGGCACCTTTTCTACGTATGAACATAAAAGGACATTCTCTTGGTTAGAGGTAAGTTCTTCTCATCCCTAATTTCATATATTCAATAAGCTAATGAATTTCCATTTAATAGAATTTTTTCTAAATGACTTCAGAGTTGTAGGGCAATACATTTACTTTTATTCTTAAAGAATAATATCTCCAAGCGCCGTACTTGATTATAAGAACATGTTTTGATGGGTTACACATCAACATTCTTCACCATTGGTGCTACCTCAATAATGTTTTATTATTGTGAGACATACATCAACATTGTTGGATTTTTGGAATAAAATAAAAATTGCAACATAACCACATAGGAACAAAATTTTAGATTAATCGCAATAGTTTTATTTTTTATAGATTTTTCGAACTTATGTTTGTCTTTAAGATCCTGGAATTATATATTCCATGAAGTGTTTTGAATCGGTATATTTGTATTTAAGATCCAGAAAGTCGTATAACTTAATTCTTCTTAAAATTTTCCTTTCTATCACCCTTCTCCACTATGATAAATTTTTTGACGGTCTAGGTTCTCAACCCTTCTGAGAGTTTCCGAAACATTGTCGTCGATTATCCGTAAGTTCAAAAACACCTCCGAACTTGAAGTATTTATTTATTATGTATTTATTCATAAAATCTAACTTGTGGCATCCACAATATTTGTAGATCTGTTGAATGCACATCATCCGTGCTTGATGCTCTAATAATATTCAAGGAGATGTATCCACAATATCGTCCAAAAGAGATAGAAAAGTGCATCAAGGATGCTGCTTTATTTATTGAGAACAATCAAAAGAGTGATGGATCATGGTAGGTAGATATTTTATTTTAAACCTAATTAAGAATTTGGAACTATAATATTTTTGTCTCCCAGGTACGGCTCTTGGGGCATCTGTTTTACTTACGGAACAATGTTTGCAATAAGAGGCTTAGTTGCTGCTGGAAGAACTTACGATAATAGTCATCATATCAGGAAAGCGTGCAATTTTCTATTATCAAAGCAACAAAAAACAGGTGGATGGGGTGAAAGCTACCTTTCGAGTGACACTGAGGTAATATGTCTTATGTCTTTTTTAGCGAAAGGTGATATTATACCTAATCACCTTTCTTTACACACCAAGTTCCTTAAAATTTAATTGTTGGTAAATTCTTTAATTTATGCTAGAAGTATAGTCATGAAGTGTAGTCATTCCCATTTTGTGTACAAAAAAGGTTGCATTGTCATTTGCTTGGTAAAATAATTAAATTATGTGCTAACAATGGATAGGTGAATAGCTCGGTATTTTTTCCCATGTATTTAACTCTCACGCTAATATACCATAACACCATGCTCCACGAGTTACTTTAATCTATATATATATATTGGGCCTCACTCCCATTTGTAAATCATGGATAAATCTCGTTCCACAAACATTAATAATAAATGTCAACATTCTTTTCATGCGAATCTAACATTGTATGCACTATTTCCTACCTAGGACCCAAAAAATTAGTTAGTCGTAACAGGAGGAATATCAAACATTAATTTTTTTTAACCTGTAGTATACAATGCGTCTCTTTATTTATGTTACCCCATCCTTAAAATAAATAAATAAACATTTGCAATATTCTGGTTAATTTTTTTATTATAGCAGTGTTAGTTTTAGTTGATTTTACTATTTTATTTTGACATGTACATCTACTTTTGTGTTTTAAATTTTATTTTACAGGACTATGTTGATAGTGGTAGTCCTAATGTTGTGAACACTTCTTTTGCAATGCTGGCTCTAATCTATAGTGGACAGGTTTGTTAATCTTTCCTTGAAGTTGTAGTTACTAGATATTTAAAAATATATTATCATATCATGGCATTATTTTGGAATAATTACCATATCTAAAACTAAAGTATATTATCTTGTTTTCATAACTAGGTTGAACGAGATATAGTACCTATATATGATGCAGCAAGACTATTGATCAGCATGCAACTAGAAACAGGCGAATTCCCCCAACAGGTAATAGTATTTTCACACTATATTTTATCAAAAAACACTTGAATTATTCTGAAACAACTTTATTGATGATCACTATTCACAAAGCACATACATTCACAAAGACTAAGTCCTCCCAAACTTTAAGATGTAGTAAATGAATATAGAATGTTCAGTATTAAACAGAGCAATAGTACATGTGACAAACAAACTCTCTATATATATAGGTCATATGTGGATTTGATTTACAAGCATGTGTAGAACATTTTTACATTAATTTTATGCCCTATTAATTTCTACATATGACATCGTCTTATCATTTTACTTTGATGTTAGGAACATATTGGATGCTTTAACTCCTCCTTGTACTTCAACTACGCCAACTACCGCAACTTATACCCCATTATGGCTCTTGGAGAGCTTCGCCGTCGACTTCTTGCAATCAAGACCTGATATGGGTACAAATTGTTGCAATATATGTGGTGGTCCATGGTTGCTTGTAAGCAAGAAGATGGTGTTCCCAATATTTTTTTATTATGTTGTTTCATAATTAGGAAAAACTCCAATGGTATTATCATGTACCACTTTAGAATACTTATTTATTCTACTGAAACCACACACATTACCTAGTTGTGTGGATGATGGACTAGCAGCCCGAGGAACACATTATGCATAATACAATGATCCCATGATTAGTGTATCGTTGTGCATAGTCGAAAAGATACCTGTGTTAAAAATATACATTATGAAACATAATATTACAAAAACAGGGTCATTGGTCATGACTTACATCAATGCAACACATAGGGCGAAACTTCAACGCAACTACAGCAGGAACATCAAAACATAACTTTTGGGCTTAATCCACCAACCCTCCAACTTTATATGGAACTAATTAGCAACCATCCTAGTTTGCCAAACGTCATGGAACTTACATGTCCATAGAAATTAATAAGCCATGTTAGTACATTTGAATGTACTCACAAGCCACCCAGCAAAATGATAGAGGTGAATTTTCATGCATTGGCTTGGTACAAGGGAAAGGCTACTAAACTAAGTTTTGTTTGATGCCTATGGCCAAGTTTCATTTGTACATATAGCATATATTCACAAATAAGTTTAAAAAAGCCCTTCAAAGTCTTTTCTAATATTCATCAAATGGTACTAAACAAGGTTCATGCCACCATGAACAATTTCACTCTATCCTCTGTATCTCCAGTTCATTCATTATACACTCTATTCTCGATTACATTTTTTTTGCGGGGTAAAGAAATATCACTAAACAATCACAGGATTACAATCACGGGCTAGGGCCTCGGCGATATCAGGGGGATAATCACCAAGCCACATCTCGGAGTGTTCATTAACCCTAGCTAATCGTGCCAACTCATGACTGGCCACATTTGCTTATCGACTGATCTTTGTAATCCTACTTTCTCTCTCACGGAGGAGTTCGCGTATAGCAGTAATTTGGAAAGCGTATGCAGAAATGTTTGGGCCTTTGTCACTGATCAGATACAAGGCCTCCGCACAGTCCGTCTCCACGTCAAAGTATAGCAGGGACCATTGTAGGGTCAGCTTTAGGCCCTCCTCGATGGCAGTCAGCTCTGCCTCGGTCACATCTTGGCACTGTGGCAGATGACGGCAAGTTGCAAAAATGACTTCACCCTGGTCATTACACAAGAGCATACCACACCCTGCTCTTCCTCTTCCAGCGTAGGCACCGTCAACATTTAGCGTTGCTCTCAGGGCTTCAGGCGGCCTCCAACCATGCCGTTCCCGGTGCACCAGATGTTTATCCCTGCTCCCTGCCTTGAAGCCTCGATCGTGGTCAATGACCATCTTGCCTTTTATGATATCCTCCTGCAAAAACTGTTTGATAATCAACAGGGAGTTCAAGTAGCTTACTAGAAATCGACGCGATCCTTCAATACTTGGGCAGGGTTTATCATGTGTGAGTTCATTATGCACATGCCAGACTCGCCAGAAGATCATCAACATCCTCGCTTGCTGGTTTAATGGCACCCTACGCATGATTTCCAACAGCCAATCCCGGCCCATCGGCCTCAACTCGTCAATCTTCGGTAGTTCCCAGACTTCTAGCATGGCTCTCCAGAGGTCTCGGGCATGTGGGCATTGTAAGAAAACATGCAAGGTATCTTCCTCCTCCCTACCACAGATTTGGCAAAGGCTCGTCACTCTCTCCTTCTCAGATTCTGTTGAGTAACGAGTGCGTTTTGTCCGATCTTCCAAGCGAGCATTTTCACTTTAGGGGGAATAGGGCACTTCCAAATCAGGCAGCCGTCCGGTCGAGCACTCGTTGCACCCCTATCTTGGCGTTGCATCTCTTGATGGAGCATCATACGGTAAGCGCTGCGGACAGTAAATATACCTCTCTTTTCTGGAAACCAGGCCAAAAAATCCTTCTCATTCCGTGTTGATGGTTTTATCTGCAGGATGTCCTCAATATCCTCATCCCCAAAATATTGGCTAAGGCGTTGTATATTCCATGTCCCATCCGTCAGCAAGAAATCAGAGACCCAGCGGAATCGACATCGCCCTTGCGCCGATCTCGGGAGATGTCCAGACTCACGCGGGATCCAAGGGTCTCGCCAAGCCTGGATGTCGGCACCATTGCCCACTCACCAAATTACACCCTTCTTCAGGAGCTCCATCCCGTGTTCAATAGCATGCCATGTCGATGAACCATTTCCCGTGAAGACAGTATCGAGCAAGACCCCATTTGGGTAATATTTCGCCTTCAAAATTTGGGCACACAAGGTATCTGGGAATTGCACCAGTCTCCATGCCTGACGTGCCAGCAAGGCTTGGTTGAATAGCCTCATGTCCCTGAACCAAACACCTCCATAATCCTCGGGTCTTAGCATAATATCCCAACCAAGCCAGTGTGTTTTCCTCTTACCGTTTTCCGCCCCCCACCAGTAGCGGCGGATTAGTTTCGTTAATTCATCGCAGAGCCCCAATGGCAATTTGAAGACGATCATTACGTAGACTGGAATAGCCTGCGCAATGGCTTTGATAAGCACCTCCTTTGCTGCTTGTGACTTATGGTTGTCATCCCACTCCACCAAGCATTTGGCTAGAGAAGCCTGAAGGCTTTGGAATTTGCCGCTGTTCATCCTACCTTCCGGGGTTGGGAGACCCAAATATTTTGTTTCAAACTCCTCTTGTTTCGTATGCAGTACAAGCTTTATCCTTGCTTTAATCTCAGCTGGACATATCTTACCAAACAGAAGTGAACACTTGCCAGGGATAATTAACTGCCCTATACTTGTAGCGTATTTTATCAAGAGTTCATGGATCCGCAGCGCCTGATTCTCTTTAGCTTTAAAGAAAAGCAAACTATGATCGGCGAACAACAAATGGGAGACACCAGGAGCGCTTCTGCACACCTTGAGAGGTTCGAGTTGATTTGTTTCCACAACATTCTGTAATAAAGTTGAGAGGCCATCCGCCACAAACAAAAACAGGAAAGGAGAGAGAGGATCACCCTGCCGGAGGCTCCGAGAGGGAGAGAATGAATCAAGGAGGTTTCCGTTGAATTTTACCTTGTAACTCACCGAGGTGACACATGCCATTATCCAGTCCACCCATCGGTGAGAAAAACCCATCCTATGCATCACTCTCTTTAAGAAATCCCAGTCCACCCTATCGTAGGCTTTAGACAGATCAAGTTTATAGGCACAAAAATCTTTAGTTGCCTTAGCATTATGCTCAATGAAATGGAAACACTCAAATGCAACCAGCGCATTATCAGTGATTAATCTGCCAGGGACAAATGCACTTTGGTTGATCGACACAATCTCACCAAGTATCGGTCAGAGCCTATTCACCATGCACTTTGCAATAACCTTATATAGGACCATGCAAAGGCTAATAGGCCTAAAATCTTTGAGTGTTTCCGGTTGATCGATTTTCGGAATCAGCACTATAGCCGTCTCATTGACACCATCCGGTATAGACCCCGTAACGAAGAAAAGCTTAACCGCATTAATCACTTCAGCCTTGATCGTACTCGAGTTCCTCTGGTAGAATCTTGTTGGGAAGCCATCGACCCCAGGAGCTTTTAAGGGTCCGATCTGAAACAGTGCATCACCAATTT
Organism: Dactylis glomerata; assembly: GCA_007115705.1. Lineage (NCBI taxonomy): Eukaryota > Viridiplantae > Streptophyta > Magnoliopsida > Poales > Poaceae > Dactylis > Dactylis glomerata. The sequence continues at coordinate 77,385 of QXEO01000574.1, read as the reverse complement.
CCTCGTCAGAGAAATCTCTACAAAGGTCCTGATTCATCTCTGGTGTGACTTTTTCCTGTGTGAGGCCAATCAGCTCATCCAAATTCAGCAATGGGTCTTTTGTGAATAACTCCTAAAAGTAGGCCAATGCCATGCTCTCCATATTTGGTGGCTCATCTTTCCAGATTCCATCACTATCCTTTAGTCTTTTAATTTTATTTCTCCTTGCACGCAAAACAGCCTTTTGGTGGAATAGTTTAGTATTCCTGTCACCTTCTTTGAGCCATGTCACCCGCGATCGCTGTAACCAGAGCATTTCTTCCCTATACAGGAGCTCTTGCATATGATCAGAGGCCTGTCGGATGGACTTCTGATCGGCATTGCTGAGTATCAGCAGCTCCAGCTGTTCCCTTGCTTTCTGAACCTCCTTTACCACGTTACCGAACTTCTTCTTACTCCACCCTTGCAAGGCTAACATAACGTCATCTAAACCTCACATGATATCACCCAAATCTGACTTGGTTCCTGCCTCGGCCCAAGCATTTGCAACTCTCTCTGCCAGGTCAGATTCCCGCTCCCACATTATCTCATATTGCCTTCTCGGTTGACGAGGTGGAGTCCTCGTCTCCTGCTCTAGCTGGACAAGGACTGGGCAATGATCCGAGACCGGGGATGTTAAATGTTGCACCCTTGTATCTGCAAATAAATCTCTCCAGGCTGGGCATGCCACCGCCCTATCCAGCCGAACCCGCACGTTAGCTCTGCCCGCCCGTCTGTTATCGTATGTGTATGGAATACCTGCAAAACCCAAATCCGTCAGGTCACAGTCATATAATACTTCACGAAAGGCATCCATCTGAGTAACAGGGCGAGGGGTGCAAGACATAAGCTCTTCTTGCCAGAGAGCTTCATTAAAATCACCCATTACCAACCACGGGAGAGACGAAGACGATCTGATATTTCGGAGCATATCCCACATACGATGACGGTCCTCTACCCGAGGCTCACCATAGACACAAGTAAGATGCCATTGAGGCACGGTAGGAGATTCACGCACATACACATCAATATACCTCTCATTCAAACCTTTTACTTCAACCATAATTTGATCATGCCAGAACAACGCTAAGCCACCACTTTGGCCATTACTACTGACTCCCACAAAGCCTTAAGATCAAATACATTTGAAAATTATATTAAACACATGGTATATGTGATGAACCCATAAGATCAAATGTTAATATCATGTCGTCAACAACTCTCCATGCAAAGCGAGTGCAAAGTTAAGCATGCAATCCTAACCTTTCATTCTAACCCTAGTATAAGGCCTACCCAATGGTTAGCTCTCTCAACAAGCGGGCGTTACTTAGTCAACCGTCCAGAATGCAATCCACTCGATACAATGTTGTTTTGTGAAATTATATCAAGGAGTCGACAACTTTGAACTCCCACAAAAATCAATAATGGTTATGTTGTTACTCATGTAAGGTTTTTTGGCGAATACTTACACACATTGACTTTTATTAAACAATGTCATCTCCCCTTCATGGTGTGCGGCCGTGCGCACCTTGCAAGGAGGTGATATATTCTCACAGTGATCATGGTCTACGTGGTGATGGGCTTGTTGGGACCCGAATTGGGTCAAAGCATCACATCCGTTGTGCATGTATTGATTTCTCGTGGTTGCTGCATCACGGTCCAGCTGGTGGGGATGGGCGACTGATGAGGACATCATTACCTCAGATTTGAAGCCATACTTTGGTGAAAAAGATGAGACTACGTCAAGGATGACTTCAATTCAAGAAGGGGAGGATGATGAGGACATCACTATGATAGATACAACCGATACTCCTACAACCACACATCCTCTTGTACCTCAATTATAGGGACCTCTCACAAGAGCCCGTGCACGTCAACTAAATTATCACGTACCTTCGTTACTAGGAAACCTTCATAATATACATGAGAATATGATGCTGCCTAAATCAAATGTATTTATGTTATTAAGGAATGGACCTAGCATGGATGGGAAGGCCAAGCATTGGATTATGAATGTGCATGGAGATGGCAGCCACCTTGCGAGGATTCTGGATGATACTACAAGTGAAGACTTCAGAACTTTGAAGCCACCATGACGATGCAAGGAAGACTGGACGAATTTGACAAGTTCTCACTTTGTATTTTTGTCTGTAGTCTTTTATGGTGCTGCAACACCTTATTTTAATGGGTTAGACCCATGTATTTTTAGCCCACATATTTTAGGGAGTTTTTAGAGGTTGTTTGCATGGAGGAGGGCCTATCTAGGGTCATTTTCGGCTGGCCCAACAGGGTTGTTCGAAAATCCCTGCCCTTCCTCTCAGATATACCTCTTCCCACCCGCTATTAGAACTTGAATCTAGTTTAGTTTAAGATTTAGCCAAAACTGCTATCTTCGCCATAGGCACGAGAGTCGTAGAGACCTCCTCTACTACGCACTGCAGAAATCGCAAATATCAAAGGTTTCATCTGTATTCGCAATATCTTGATTGCAATCTTAGTTCTTCCTTGTTCTCGATTACTTATAGGAATTAAGGACCTTTGTAGTCCCACTGATCGTGCATCCGCTAGATCAGGAACCATCAGGAGATTGGCCTAGCGATTGCATTGGCGCAGTGTTACACGTTGTATACATATTTTCAAGCCCTAACTCCACCAGATCAAGTTATCCCCGTCTCATCGAAAGATCGGCCACCAAAGCCCTATCAAGTGACTCAGTTCATGGTGGATGATGAAGGCGTCTTGTGCGACGTTACATTGTCAGCGGCTTCATCAATGCATCATTACCTTGTCGAAAGCCCATATATGGGTATTCCTTATTGGACAATGATGACGATGTCGTTCTCTCTCCTAGGGGCACTATTTTGGAGCATGTTGCTGGTTAAAGGGTTAGAAGTTGGAGCTACTTCATCTTACATAGTCTCTAGTGGAGATGTAAAGTCATTCCTGGCCGCTAAGTTCTACACTCAGTCATGCATGGTCTGATAGGTGCTACACACGATAGGTCTTCCAGAGGCTTCAAGTTGCGTCCACCAAGAGACACAGCGACATGATGCAGAGGGGTCTCGGTGGCGACTATTTGTGCGTAGGTAATTATGCACAAGGCGGTGGTATTTTTTAGCACCATGGTTGTGTTGGTGGCTAACCTGAAGAGGGCGTTCACTTTGTTCTACATGCTCAAGATGGTTGGCAGAAGATGGTGGGGGTGAACTCCGAAGCGTGCACATAGTGGGCTCTCTCTAGTTTTGGGTGGTAAGTTTACGGTGGTAGCGGCCGGATTATTATGCTTCTTTTTCCCTCTATCATTGTACTAGTCGGTTGTGTTTTCACTTTGTATGTTGGCTTTGGTCAGTATGTTCGTTGTAAGGGTTTTGCCCGTCTTTATTGAATAAATAAAATAAAGGGGGATCCATCACGTCGATGCAGAGGCTGGGGTTTCAACCTACTTTTAATAAACAAACATAACTATGTTTACATGGATATATTGTTCTGCACATAGGGAGAGCAGGGGATAGTCCCCCTCCCCCCAACGTTCGGCCCCCATCAACATATCTATGTATTCTGTATTGGTTAATTGCGGTTAGTCCCCAACAATTAGGCAAAGAAATAGAGGCGTAACTCCATCGACTATGCTAGACCAAGCCCAATATACCAATACACTAGTAGAAAAAAGGGCTTCCATTCGACCCCTTTAGTCCCCAAACAATTTGGTCCACGACTGATATGAGCATTAGTCCCGGTTCAAATGAAAATGTGGGCCAGAAAGCATTAGTCCCGGTTCAAATGGAGGCTTTAGTCCCGGTTTGAGCCACCAACCGGGACTAAAGGTCCCTGACCTTTAGTCCCGGTTGGTGGCTCAAACCGGGACTAAAGCCTACCCTTTAGTCCCGGTTTGTGGTTCAAACCGGGACTAAAGGTCCGGCGCCCATTTTTTCTCTCATTCCTACCCCCCCCTCCCCCTCCCCGCGCAGAAAAAACGTCTAAAACAAATAAACGAAAATGATAAAAACTTCAAATTTCAAAATCCTTTGACATGCATGTACCTCACACAACCAACTTTTATAGAAAATTTGAAAATTTTAATTTTGATATTTTTTGCAAAAAAAGATTGTTCCAAATAAAAACGGCTATAACTTTTGCATACGGACTCGAAAAAAAACGTATAATATATGAAAAACTATCTACACAAAATTTTACATCCAATTTCAACTGCCTATGGCCGTTTACACAATTTCTTGTTTCTCAAAATTCCAAAGGGAAATATGAAAGCAGGAAGATTTTAGATTTTGTCAGAAATAATGAGAAAAAATGATTTTTTTTTGGATTTTTTCATTTCTTTTGTTGTTTCTTCTACTTTTTGGTCATTTTGAAGTTTTTTATTAATTTTAGAATTTTGGAATTTTTTAAGTTTTTTTTATTATTTTTTGAATATTTTGAGTTTAATTATTAATAATTATATTATGCATAAAGATTATTTGGAATTCATTGATGCTTATTATTACTTAATCGTTGTTGCTTATTTTGTGAATTATTTGGAATTCAAAAAATTAAAATCATATGTTACCAAAGTGTATGGGTTAATAGAATTGATAGCATAGCATTATCAAGAAGTCGCGAGCGCAGTGTTGGAAGGTAGTAGGGAAGGAATGGAGAAGTTAAGCGTGCTAAGGGTGGAGTAGTGTGAGGATGGGTGACCGACCGGGAAGTGAGAACCATAAGTATGTAATTTGACATGAGAATAGAGGTGATTAGAGATTAAGTGGAGAGTGGAGACTGTTAAACAATTCAAATATTCAAAAATATGGAAATTTTAAAAAATCTGAAAAAAATTTGGTATTTTTTCAATAATTCTACCAGAAATTATATCGGATCCCTTTAGTCCCGGTTGGAGCCACCAACCGGGACTAAAGGGTCCTCCAGCCTTCTGCACACGACCCGGACCACGTGGAGGACCTTTAGTCCCGGTTTGTGAGCAACCGGGACTAAAGAGGAGGGGTTTTAGTCCCGCTTTGCTAGTCCCGGTTGGACATCCGGGACTAAAGCCCCTTACCAACCGAGAATAAAGCCCCTTTTTCTACCAGTGATATCATCCCATAAAGATTACTATTTAGCTAAAAGTATAGCCAACCACAGATGGAAAATCATATGCTGGGCGCCAAGCTTCACATGAACGCAATAAGCCAGCCAATGAGAGTATGCGCATGCAAGTGGGGGTAGGCCCGCATAGATGTGCACTAACTCGCATATGAATCTTGCATGACTAAAAGTTACACTAAATTATAGTTAATTTATATTTCTGTTTCTTCATAAGAAAATCTTGTTGCTGCATGAGGCCTTAGCATAGGTGTTAGGGTACGGAGGATTCGTCACAAGTTGACGCTGAGGATTCAACAGAAGTCGACGCTGAGGATTAGTTACGGACGATGAGGTAGCGTCGACTTGTGATGAATCCTCCATACCCTAATACCCTTCGAGGCTTTGTCTCCCGTACGACGCAGTAGCGGTGACTAGAGACAAAAGCCGAGACGCAATTAGGTGGTAGGGTGGAGAGGGTTTAAGTTAACCCAAATTTATATCATATTCCAAGAGAGCTTAAATCTAAGTATCTACCTAATCGTTGTTATTGTTTTAAGATATTAATTTTATAACTTACTCAAATGGAGTATGTATTTTTGTCTTTTTTGTACATACCACAGAAACACATATTTAAGTTTCAAATTTCGCATATCCACACGTGCTTCCATTATGTATGTGCAAATATTTTTGTCAGAATTTTTGAACTCATAAATATTTTTTCTAAAGATACATTGACTTTTCTCCTCGGACACCAAGCTGCCACATGTCTTATTCTCGATTGGTTAGTTTATTGCGTTCAACAGAACCTAGGTTTAGGAAATTTCACCGCTGCCACAGATGGACATACGTGCCCAAGCCTGTAACTTGCGGAGTGGACAATCGAGCCCAATGCTGAGTGAAGCAGCCGCATGAGGCAGACCGAGGCACGGCTACGTCTGGCAAGCGGCATCGATCTGGGCCGACCAGGCCCTATCTAGACAGACTTGGCTTCATGTTGATCTCTAGTGAAGTTCTCGTGTGGCTCACAAAAATTGCCTCGTGGTGCTGTCCAGACGTGTACATGGAGGTCATGGTGAGTACTGGACCTCGTTCTCCACGCCTCGGTACGCCCCTCCGGCAACCTTGCTTCAGGAGCCCTAGGATGGTCGTTTGCGTGGGGGCTCGGCCTGAAGAAAGGTGGTAGTCCTAGGGTTTCTCTAGCTCCAAGCTAAAGATTTGCTTGAAGATTATCCTCCTTGATCTAGCTAGAGTGTCATGTTCCGGAAGGCTCCGCTAGCGAACTCCTTGGGCATCTTATGCCAGAAGATTGGTGGATCGGATGGTATTCAGTCGTGCGTACCCATGTTTTCTGACCCTTTTGGTTCAGGAGGGAGCGGCGCGAAGCTTCTACTATCTGTCATGGTGAAGTCAGACGCGAAGAATGTCATGAAAGCTGAAACAAGTGGACTAGTATTGGTGGATTGTGTCTTCACGACATTGAGAAATTTTCTTGGTGATTCAGGATTTTAGCAGCGGTATGCAAGTGGGATGATGTCTCACAGGACCCGTTGGGAAACCCCAAGAGGAAGGTATGATGAGCACAACAGTAAGTTTTCCTTAGTATGAAACCAAAGTTTAATCGACCAGTAGGAGAAAGAAATCACTTCTGAAGGTTGTTGCTAGCTAACTTTTGGTAGGGCGCACTACCGGCGTCAGACAACAACATGGAACATGCACACAACACAACCAAAATACTTTGCCCCAACATACAATGAGGTTGTCAATCTCACTGGTTTTGCTGAAAACAAAGGATTAAACGTATAGTGTGGAAAGAGATGTTTGTTTGCAATGAAATAAATAGTACTTGCAGAAAGTAAACAATGTTTATAGTAGATGGTATTATAAATGTAAAAGAATGGACCGGGATCCAGAGTTCACTAGAGGTGTCTCTCCATAAAGATAAATAATATGTTGGGTGAACAAATTACAGTTGGGCAATTGACAAATAGAGAATGCATAACAATGCATGTACATGATATGAAGATCACTATGAGATTCATTTAGGCATTACAACATAATACACAGACCATAATCCAACTGCATCGATGACTAATAATCCACCTTCAGGATATCATCTGAACAACCTTTGGGTATTAAGTTGCAAGCAACAGATTATTGCATTAAGCAAAGTGTGTAATGTAAACAATAAAATTATCCTTGAACAAAAGATTGTTGTTTTATCCCTAGTAGCAACAACATATCTACAACCTTAGAAGTTATTGTCACTCTCCCAGATTAGTAGATGCATGAACCCACTATCGAGCATAAATACTCCCTCTTGGAGTCACTAGCATCTACTTGGCCAAAGCATCTACTAAAAACAGAGAGCATGCAAGATCACAAATAACATAGACATAATAGATCAATAATCAACTTGACATAGTACTCAATATTCATTGGATCCCAACAAACACAACATGTAGAATTACAATAAGATGATCTTGATCATGATAGGCAGCTCACAAGATCTAAACATGGAGGCACAAATAGGAGAAACAACCATCTAGCTACTGCTATGGACCCATAGTCCAAAGGTGAACTACTCACGCATCACTTTGGAGGCAGGCATGGCGATGAAGAAGGCTTCCGGTGATGATTCCCCTCTCCGATAGGGAGCTGGGAAGAGCTTCTGGACCCTCCCGAACTAGGGTTGACAACGGCGGCGGCTTATAGTACTTTTCGTGGATGGAGGCTTGGGCTTTAGGGTTTTCCCGATGAAGTGAATTTATAGGTGAAGGGCGAGGTTGGTGGGCGCCCGAGGGGCCCACACCATGCGGTGGCGCGACCAGAGGTGGGCCCGCGTCACCCTATGGTGTGGCTGCCTCCCGACTCTTCTCCGTGTCCCCTTTGGACTCTGTCTTCGTGTCCGATAAATAGGCACTTTGGCTTTTGTTTCTTCCAATTTCGAGAATATTTCCTTAAGTAAAAACCTGGAATAGAAAAATAGCAGAAAACGGGAACTGGCATTGTGGCATCTTGTTAATAGGTTAGTTTCAGAAAATGCATAAAAATACCACGAAGTGTAAACAAAACATAAAGCAATTGGTGTAAAACAAGCATGAAGCATCAAAAATTATAGATAAGTTTGCAACGTATCATGGGGACGACAATGCAGGAGAAGTTTATAGTCCTACCTTTCAAGGTGAAAGTCCAAGGTTTGGCTTTAATTGGTTATGCCTGACAATGGCCTTGTTAAAGGCATTGTTTTGAGAGTAGGAACATTCTCTAGGGTGAAAACCTACAATCTATGATCGGGCGACAATAGTGCGTGTGCACTGTTTCCTTCTTGGAGGTGTCGTTTTTGAAGAACGTGTACTTTAGGAGTTGTCTTGGTGGTGTTTATGATGCTCCTACAAGGACAAGATCACTGTAGCGGGACTTTTATTTTTTAGTTCCTTCTTATTCTTCTTTGGCTTTGTGCATCCGTACTATAATTAGGGTATTATGTTGCAAAGGCTGGGTATAATTCGTATCTTTGCGATATTATTATATTCCCTTTATTGAAAAAAGGTATAGCGAGGAGCAAAAAGGAAGAGTGGTGGTGATGGGGCTCTGACGACTAGCGCGACCCTATCTGCGACCAGTGTTGGCGCGCTGCCACCGCCCCGATCTCGTCTGTCTGAGCTCCTCTACGGCCACCACGACTAGATCTGGTCCCCCTGCTGCGACATCCATCCATGCCGGCTGCATGAGTGCTGGATCTCCGCCACCAGTCCTGACACCATCCATTCATCCGGCAACTCATCTGGGCGCTGGTTGTGTTGAGGTACCCGCACTCGGGGACATCGATGATATCCTCCTGGACGTGGCTCCTCGCCGGCAGTCTACTACGCCCGCCCCCACGCTCGCTGCTGCGATGCTTGCCCACCATGTCTGACCCTGCCATTGGACGACGGAAGTTGCGGCGCTCTCCTCGACGTAAGCCTGCAATGGTGACCACTCTGACCTCCCCGATTTGCCGGTGTCTTTGCCCTGCCCGTGCGATGCACTTCAGGAGCTGGATTTGTGATCTTCCTCCCGTGCGCCGCCACCTCCAGGGCGCTGCCCCGGCCTTGTGGATGAGATTTAGTGATTCTAGAGTCTGCATCCGGGTGGCCACTCGCTTCTTCGCATGTTGCTGCTCCCACCTGAAAAGCGGCCTCCGTCAATGCAATGGCCGGCTCGCAGTGGCCATCCTCCTACAGCTTCCAAGGCAGTGGAGACTGGCACAGTTGCTTCCCGAGCTCTCCTCAGCATTCAGGCCACACGTTCACTGCTCCTCCTTAACTTGACCCGCTCCTAGCTGTGGAGCTCGAGGACGGCTATGAGTTGGAGTTCTCTGGGTCAAAGCTTCCCCATCGGATAGCTTCTGCAGTCTTCCGTTGCCCTGCTTTTATCACATAGTCGGCTCCTCCGGCATGGTTGAGGGATCAATGTTTCTGCTCTCCAAAAGTCATCAATTTCGAGCCTGTAGGGACCCAATCCGCTTCATCAGCTGCCTTCAGTTTGGCCACATCGCTCGCTACTGCCAAGCAAAGCCCTCTATCGCTACTCCTCCGGCTACACTTCTCAAGCAAGAAGAAGTAACTACGACATACGTGCTGGTTCAGTCCACCCTTGCAGAGCAGGCTGAGTTGCTTCGCTCTGAGCTACATGGCTGCCTGGCACGGGTTGAAAGTTTTCTGGTGAGAGCGGAGGCTTCCCTTGGCCGGCTTTCTGCTATGCCAGTTGTCGCTCCACTAGTCGGACTCCTTGATGGTTCCTTAGGCAGGGTTGAGGCTGACCTCTTTGGCAGTTTCTCCCCTCGTGGCAAGCCTTGCACACCAGTGTTCCCTGCTATGTCGACGGTCTCAAAGAGTGAGGCCACCGTTGAGGTTGTGGCTTCAGTGCTGCAGATTATGTCTAATCTAGTGGAGATGTGTGTAGAGCCCCATTCACCTGTGCCGATGGTTCATTTGAAGGTAGACTCTCCCGTGGCCACAGCGGTGCCTTTGACGCCCACACGACCACCATTAGAGGGTGCCCAACTGCTTGCCTTCGAGGAGCGTGAAGATGTGGACATTATTCTTCCCCACCTGCCTGAATTCACCTGGCAAAAGGTTCCTGTGGGTAATGAGGTTGTTGTGTCTGGTGCGTTGGTGTAGGTTCCGAGGACTATCTTCGCAAGAAAGCTTTACGACTTCATTGCTAGCTTGGAGGCTGATGATCCTGGATCTGGCAACACAATTTGTTGCCTCCTTGAGGAGAGGGCTCTTAGGAACAAGAGCAAGAAGATGGGATCTAGTATCTTGAAGGAGAAGTCTTTTAAGGGAATAAAGAAGAAGAGTGGTTTTGCAAGAAAAGCATCAACAACAGCAGCTTGATCGATGTTTTTTACTCCAGGAATGCTGACATGATTGTTGGTTTTCCATGGAGGCATGTTTTAGTCTTTGAGATCCTAGTGTGGGGTTTGCCCGAGTTGTGTTGGGAGTATGGTTGTTGATCTGTGTTGTAGTGTTCGTGGTTGGGGAGTAGTCCGCTTGCTCACTTGGGTCTTGTTTGTAACGGTTTTCGCCCGGTTTTCATTAATTAACTAGGCAATTCTGTTCTTCTTAATTAAAAAATGAGGCAAATTTTTGCCTCAGTTTCAAAGAAAAAATACAACTGATTCGATAAAAGGTTCTAACTGTCTTTGAAATGCAAATCCTATAATTTGATCGATTGATTGGTATTCTATTGCAAAAAAATCCCCCCCCCCCCCCCACCCCTCCCACGCCCAAATCCTGGCTCTGCCCCGTCTGCAACATATGGATGTCATGCATATATGTCTTAGATTGCCATGTTCAATTACAATCACGTTCACACATGGACTAGAAAAACAATTACATGAAGACTACAAGTTAACGATGCCATGAGTTTCCCGTTATAATCCCAAGAGCAGTTTAAAAAGGACTAGAAAATTTGCCCCTGCGTTGCTACGGGTAGATCAAGTACTCCCTCTATGTGTAGACGGCTATTTATTCGTTATATCGGCAAAGTTTATTTTGACGATCGAGTGATTTGCTTGTGTTGCTACCGATTGGTATTTATGGAATATTTTTATATCTGTTATCAAACGAAAAAGATGTTGTTCACATGAATGTCATTGATAGGTACATAGGTACATACTGGCATCTGTATATTCAGTTTATGGCTTTTAACCTTTTAATCCTGCCCACATGTAAACATGATGCATGTTACAACTTACTTGAAGTAGATGATGCACGACCATATGCCTTCATCTCCGAATGATCACTAAGTCAAACTGAAGACTCCCAGGATCCATCACTATTTCGGTTCTTTTTTTCTCATCGTAGATAGTTTCGTCACTTGGACTTTTTACTTGCCATACATCAGGTTATTCAAATAAAACACCCCATACAAAATAAAACATGTTCCATCCTTGGAGTTGTTTGACAAGATGAAGGGAATATAAGCAATTCATCTGTTGAAATATTTGTTTAAACATTCCTGAGTACAAAATAATTGTTTACCGTAATGGTGTTGATAGCTGCAAAAATAAATAGAAATTCTAGAAAGATGTGAAGTCCAGTAAGATATGCTACGTGGACAGCTAAAGAAATGTATATGAGCAAGACCAATTCCAAGGAGCATGCATATCTGTAGCAAAGAAGAAAACAGCAATAAAATTTGCTGAAACTGTATGGGCATCTCCCGTGAAATTTATTTGCTACTTCCAACACTATTGGTGAAGCAGAACATCTGGTGGGCTTGAAAACCATCTCATACATCAAGCTCTCGGTCTGAGAACCGGCAACAAGCAAATTGATAGTGTAGTATCAAAGAGAGGTGCCGACAGATGATTGCGTCTCATAGGACTGAACATCCTGCCCATGCATTGTGGCTCCAGGCAGCGAGTGGCGAGGGCAGCTATTATCCCTTCTCTGGTATGCCCCGTTCCCGTTGGACACATACCCATCCACCATTGAGTTCCACTTCAGGGATGCCCCAAGCCCGCATTCCGTCGAACACGCGCGGCGTCCTGACCATGCCGAGGCTAGGGTAGGGTTGATTATACTGTTTCTGAGAGGTTAAATTGTAAAAGCTTCCGACGCACGACTAACCTAGGTACGTACCGGTCGTTTCGCTGTTTTATTAGAGCACACATCTCCAGCCCTATCCCGCCCGCGTTCAAAAAAACAGCCAGTATGGCATGTGAGAAGCCTCCCGCGCTCCTCCAGCGGAGGGGCCAAAACCTTCCGTGCTATAAAAATTTTGTTCGCGCATGCTATTGTGCTATCTTAGACGGCAAATCTCCCATGTCACGCCCAGCGCGCTGTATAAAGAGCACACGCGTGCGCCGCTCAACCGACGGCTAAACCTTCTCGTGCCACACGCCTCTTCTTCTTCCTCTCGCCCGCCACAAGCCGTCGCGCCCTCTGCTCGCCCGCCGCGCTTCGCCGGGATGCCGCCGCGCCGCCGGGGGTCGTCGAGGTTCCGCAGAGTACGCGCGCGCTCCAACAGCACATTCTACTCGGAGCTTCATGCCGACGGCTTCTGGCTCACCCTCGGCACCTACGACACGCCGGAGTTAGGCATGCGCGTATGACGCGGCCGCCTGGCGACTCGGGCGTCCGTGGCTCGACCTGAACTACCCTGACGTGGAGTCCCTTGCGGAGGCCGAGTTCCTCACGCCCGCTCCGTTGTCACCGTCGAGGACCGCCGCCTCCTCATCGCCGAGCGACGAGCGCCTCATGCAGCAGTGGCACCGAGTCGTTCCCGAGAGACGTCCGCAATGAGAAGGAGTTCTTCGCGATGAAGAGGGAGGAGAGAAGGGCGGACCGCCGTCGCCGCCGGGAGTTCGCCGAGCAGGATCTGGAGAACCCAAACTCGACAGCCTACTTCGACTCCGATGGTCCGATGTGGAACGATCTCTGGACCGAGACCACCTCCGACGATCATGAGTACTGTATCACTATTTATTTTCTATTTTACGGTAATTTTTAGATATTGTAATCCAACTATGTATCGGGCAAACATGTTTCCAGCGCTAAATTTAGCGCGTCTGCTGGAGGCACGTTTCAAGCATGCGCGCGCTGCAAATATCGCGCCTCTGGTGGAGGTATCTTCAACGCCGCACGCTGTATCCGCTCGAACCGCGCTGCAAATGATTTTCCAGCGTCAAATTATCGCGCGACTGTTGGAGATGCTCTTAGTAGAGAAGAAGAGAAGAGATATACAAGGGTGCTGTTCTGCACATACGGGTGTTATCTTCATGTATATATATCCTAGATAGATTGACCTGCTTAATCACAAATCACACGTGTAGGACAAGGACGCTAGAACAAAAACTACATAAGGTCTCTACAAGTTTATGATGACATTAGTTTCCGATCAGAACTATGAGAGGAGAAAGGGTCAACCATTCTACGCAGAACTCGCAAAAAATAGGAGACATCAGAATCAGTTCGCCAGTGTCCAACTTCTGAAGCCTTTCTATGCAGAGTGACATGTGGTGCGATATGCCATGCAAGCCATGAAAATAAAATATGGAGGATTGCGGGGAAGGGACTGTGGGTTGTGAGCTAGCTAATCTATTTTGGACGGCCGTAGCCAAAAAACGAGGTCTCAAACTTCCTTGTCTTCACCCAAGAAGATGGACCTCAAATATCACAGTATGATATTATGTCGAATGATGATAAAGCTATTTGTATCACTTTGATGTGGGGTACGTGTATCTAGACAAGTAGGATTTTTTTTCATGGGGAGCAACAATACCAGCTTGCTCGGTCACTTCTGCTAATTGACGAACTAGTCTCAAGCCTGGAATTGACTCTAAAATCATTTCCTTCCGTGACTTGGGAAACCTCCTCGACCCCGCCGCTGGCCACTTGGATTACAATCAAACATTTCTGGTTCTCTCGATTTGGCTAACAAGGTGGCTACACTTCACACCATTCAGCTGATTATATCATTTTATCAGCGAGCTTCTGGCCTGTGGAGTAGGATTGGAGGCTGCAGCTAGACGCTGACTTTCCCAACTTATTTTGCAAACGGATTGCGCCACTTCTTTTATCACTTTGGCACGATGTGAGACAAGTGCGGATGGAGTGTGTCCGCATTCCAAATGAGCTTACTCTTGGTTGTTTGGTCCAACCTTTCAAACTTATTTATTCAATCGTACTGCAAATTTTGCAACACATCTATGTGCGAAGCAAACACTTAACATAGATTATGCTTCGCTGTAACACCTAGATTCTTGCTTAGATCTATCCAAATATATTGTAATCGTCCTGAACCTACTAATAATTTAATAAAGTTATTTATTCCATCACAACAAGAGAGCAAAAGTGCAAGTCTAGGCAAAATAAAATAAAAATGATACATTATATTAAAAATTAGTATACAAGAAAATCGCTGAAATACAAACCCAATGCAAGTTTTTGAAATGTAATGTTGTGTTTAATGACTCGAAGGAAAAACCTCTTCTGGCAAGTAATATTGATCTAACAATGAAGATGATAACGTAAAAAGGATTTACAACGAGAGACACACCCAATCTTTCAAGAAAATAGTGTTGAATTAACCAGTTACAAATAAGAATAGCTGAAATAAAAATATAATAAACAGTATGTTGGATAGTTATTAGTATATTAGGATGAAGATGATGATGTAAAAGTACTGCTTGTGAACCGGTTAATAAGTCATGTGTGTATCTCTAGGTCATCAATTTGATCTACATAATATAAAATTTATAAAACAAAAATATAAAATTAACAAATATAACATCTAAAGTTTCCAATAATACTTCTTGTAATACACACCTCACATTAATCAAGTTCACGAACTAGAGATATGCAAAAGACATATAAACCGGACATGATGGTGTAGTACATAACACCAATATGTTGTCAAGGATAAAATTATTATTTGTATATCATGAAAATCAAGATTGTTTGTGTCTGGATTCTAACCTAACTAATTTAGTTCAGGTGAAAATAGATGAGAGCTCATGATTGTTTGAGTCAGGTCTCGAACAACACTAATTCGGTTCAGGTCAAACAACACGAGAGCTATCAAGATTACTTGTAGCCTATATCTAACTACATTAATAATTTATGGTAAAACAAGATGAAAGATATTGTGATTGTTTTGTCAAGAATATAATAAAATTAACTTAGTTCATGCTAGATGAGACAAGAACGGCTGAGATTATTTTTGTTGGGATTCTCACAACATTAATTTGGCTAAGGTCAAACAAGAAAAGAGTTTCAAGATTGCTTATGTCAAGATTCTAACAGCATTTACTATGTTCAAATTAAACAAGAATAGATCTATCGAGATTCCATGTGTCAGGATTCTAACAACATTAATGTGGTTCAGGTCAAACAAGACGATTGCTATTGATATTGGTTGTTTCGGGGTGCTAAGAGCATTAACTCAGTTCAGGTCAAATAGGACGAGAGTATTAGGGCAAGTTTTATAGTAGAGCCAACTGTTGGCTATAAGTCTTGCCTATCATCTATAGCTCGCTCTACAGCCAATTAAGGATGGCAAACCCATGGGTATGGGTACTAGCGGGTATCGTACCCGCATGGGCAGGGTGTGGGCACACTTTTATACTCATGGATAGTACCCATATCCTACCCATTAATTCATGGGTAGGGCATGGGTATAATCTTCTACCCACGGGTATACTCATACTCTACCAATTTATACTAACATGTGTATCTAGAGTATCCATTAGTGTTTGTTGATAGCGGTCAAAAAAGTTGGGCGTCCCACATTAAGCATTGGTCGTAATCCACATGTCTCCCCAAATTATGGAGATTGAAATCTCACGTCCTAGCCCCCAATGTACTATGGATGGAAGTAAAATAGTGGGTAACTTGCATAGTATTTGATCTATCCATTGGTACCCAATGGGTACGGGTATCTGCCAGGTATGAGTATTTGTGAAAAAAATTCATAACCATGAATACGGGTACGGGTAGAATTTTGTATCAATCGATTATATAGGTATGGTATTGCTATACCTGCCCATTTTCGTCTTTATAGACAATATACATACTCGTTCTCTTTCGATGAAGATGGAGTAAAAAAATAGTGCTAGCACTAAGGAGAGACATTCAAAAAGATATATTTCTAAACTTTCCCCTAATTAACCGATTATCCCTCACCATACTCCTCGATTATCACTGGCAACCATGTGCCGTTGCCACTCATTGTGTGGCCCTATTTAATTGTAGCGCTAGGCCTTAACTGCTCAACGATTTGGTTGGGGAAAATCCAGGAGGTTACCATCTAGTGGCCCTCTCTTTGAGCAAAATTATAAAAAGATTATGCCTTAATCTAGGGAACAGGAGATTAATAGTTAGCTACAAAGGTGTACTATATCATGACTAAATGATTCACTTGACACTCTCACAAAGTGTATATGAGCATATTTTCTCCTCTTATCTGTCCTCTAGGTCACCGAAAGTATGTTATTTTAATTCTTATAACTAGTTGGGTGGACCTTTTTATACTTGTTCGTAGATTGTTTGTGTAGGGTTCTAAGAACATTAATTTGCTCAAGTCAAATAAGATGAGAGACATTGAGATGCTTTGTTTCAGGATTCTAATAACATTTATTATTTGGTTTAGGTCAAACAACGAGAGCTCTCAAGAATTGCTGTCAGCATTCTAACATTATTAATTTGGTTTAAATCAAATGAGAGGAGAGATATTGAGATTGGCTGTTTTATGATGCTAAGGGCATTAATGAGGTTCAGGTCAATGAGATAGGAGTTATCTACTAGATTATTTGTGTCAATATTAAAGCATCATACTTCCTCCATCCCAAATTATGTTACATATGTTTTTGGTCAAAGTCAAACTTTGTTAAGTTAGACTAAGTATTAGTAAAATATATTAACTTTTACAATAAAAAATTAGTGTAATTGGAATCATCATACAATATACTTTCATACTATATACATTTGGTATTGCAGATCTCGATACTTTTTGCTATAAACTTGGTCCAATTTTAGTTTGACTTTATCAAAAAATTATACGCAACATACTTTGGGATGGAGGTAGTATATGCGGTTCAGGTCAATGAGATGAGAGCTACTCTCTCTGTTTTTATTAACTTCGCGTTCCATGTTTATTCAAAAATCTAACTTTGGAGAGTTTGACCAAAAAATATTAGAAAAAAGTATTAACATCCATAATATCAGCATATTATATGAAATATATTTTATAAAGATTCTAATATAGAATATTTTATATTATAATTTGGTGGTACTTTCCTACATATTTATTAAATCTTATAAATTTTAAATTTGACTAGACCTAGAATACAATCTAATTGTGAACGGAGGGAGTATAAAAATGCTTGTGTCTGGTACATGACAACATTAATCTTTAGGTAAAATGGGATGGTAGATATTGAGACTATGTGTCAACATTCTAAAAATAATAATTCGGTTCAGGCTAAACTAGATGATGACTACCTTGATGGTTTGTGCAGGATTCTAGAAGGATTAACTCACTAGTAAGAGAACGATCATAGACAAAGACAACACTCTGTTAGCGGTGGCTCCATTTTATCCATGCCATAGGTAATACCCGTGGCGTGTCAACACCTAGTACGACACAAGTGATGTGTAGAAAACAATGGTACACCACCATGTGTGGATTTGAAAGTCATCCCTGACGAAAAGTACCAGTGGCGTGAGATATCTCGGTACAACACTCTTATTTTATACATGAGTGGCGCTTCAATATGTTTACACGCCACCAAAATTTTACATCGGGCTCAGCTCAAGGGACCCACTTACTAGTGGCGTGGTTGTGTGTACATTCCACTGTATTGGTTTTACTCATAACGTCTGCTTGAAATGGCAGCGCCACTAACAATGTCATCCAGGCCTACCTGTGTGACCCACTTATCAGTAGTGTGTCCGTATTTGGCCACACCAATAATTGGTTTGATCAATGTTCCCATGTGACATGCCGCTACCTCCCTTTTTCTTCCTCCTCACATTCTTTCTCCCCCAAGTTCTCTTGTTCTCACTCCCTCTACACACTCTTGCTCCTCCATTAACTCTCTTATGTCTTGATTAGATTTCTATCCACCACTAGCTCCCTGGATCAACGTCCCGGTTTTCTTCTCGTCTCTTTGTTTGTATGTAAAATTTTATTATTGTGTGAGAGGTGCACACATATGTGTTTGATGATTGTGAACGCTTTGCAGCACCACACGACCGATCTTGCCTCCACCTCATTCGCGGGTAACTTCTGGCTGGTTAGGTAAGACATGAATCACTCCATCCAGTCGAACGCGACTCCAGTAGGGACACCAACACCGAGTCTAGTGCCCGACATCGCCAGCTTGACCTCTGTCAGTGGCTGCACCATAGGGTCATGCCGGTGGTCCAGGAATACGCCCAGTGGCAAAACATCTCTGCTTGAGCCGAATCGTGGTATTTTGTCCCCCGCCTCATTCTTCCTTGTATCGATGTGCGGAGGCAGGGAACTAGCAAAGTTAACGTTCTAGTCGAATGCTCATTGGTAAGCCTCCATGTTGGTGTAGGTAGTTTTGCGCTTTCCTGACACCTGCTTAACGACTAGGTCCAAAGTCACCGTAGCTATAGATGCGGCTCTCTACATCTCCTTCAGAATGCAAAGCCCATGCAGCAGCACCTCATATTATGCAACATTATTGGTGCAGGGGAAATGAATATACAACACATAGCAAAGTTTATCCTCCTTGGGAGATGTTTGGACAACTCCCACCCCCAAGCCGTTAATTGTGTTGGACCCATCAAAGTGCATGGTCCAATACTTCATGTCCGGTCTGTCGACTGGGACATGTGTCTGCATCCAGTTGACGATGAAGTCCTTGAGGGCTTATGACTTGATCATGGTGCATGACTCATAGGTGATGTTCCAAACCCCAAAGTCTACCGCCCAATTGCTGACTCATAGGTGATGATCTCACAAAGGGGCAAGGAACTGACGACCGTGATCGGGCTCTCCATGAAGTATCGTGTATTCATTGTTGTGCCATGAAGGCGGTGTAGACCAGCTTCTAGTACTGCTGGTATCTTTGCTTGGAGTCAAAGTGCACTTCACTGAGGTAGTACATGGGGCGATGTACAGGGTACTCCTTGTCTCCCTCCTTTCAACGGTGCTAACAAAGCAATTGGTGGCAGCGATGTCGAGCAGCATGGCCTCCTTATTCCTCGGCTCTACGTGGATTGGTGCTTTGCTGAGCATCTTATTTAGAGTCATCTGGGTGGCGTATGCCTCGTCGCCCAACATAAAAGCGTATGACTTTCGCATCAGTCGGCAAAGTGATGACCCACAAGTATTGGGGATCGCAACAGTCTTCAAGGGAAGTAAAACCCAAATTTATTAATTCAACACAAGGGAAGCCAAAGAATATTTATAAGCCTTAACAAATGAGTTATCAATTGAGCTGCACCTAGAAATAGACTAGCTCGCAATAGTTTATCGGTAGCAACAGTTTTATATTAGTAGCAGTAGCAAAATAATAGCAGCAGTAGTAAAATAAAGACAGTAGCGGTAACTATAGTAGACAGCAGCATTAAATATTGTAGGCATAGGGATGGATGAACGGGCATTGCATGGAAAAGATAATTCATGTAATAATCAAGACATGGGTAATTGCAGATAAATAATGATAAAGCATCCTACTACTAAGTAACCATAGGCATGTGTTCCGTATATAGTCGTACGTGCTCGCAATGAGAAACTTGCACGACATCTTTTGTCCTACCAGCCTGTTTGCAGCGGGGCCTCAAGGGAAACTACTGGTACTTAAGGTACTCCTTCTAATAGAGTACCGGAGCAAAGCATTAACACTCCGTGAACACACGTGATCTTCACATCACAGCCATCCCCTTCGGTTATCCCAATTATTGTCACTTTGGGGCCTCGGGTTCCGGACAACGATATGTGTATACAACTTGCAGGTAAGATCACAAACAACAATTATCTTCATGAAACAATAACATGTTCAGATTTGAGATCATGGCACTCGGGCCCAAAGTGACAAGCATTAAGCACAACAAGTTGTAACAATGTCAAAAGTACTAACAATGGATACTAGGCACCATGCCCTAACAATCTTATAGCAATTACATGAATGATCTCATCCAATCCCTACCATCCCCTTCAGCCTACAACGGGAATTACTCACATAAGGATGGGGGAATCATGGATGGTTGATGGAGAGATGTCGGTGATGATGATGGCGATGATCTCCTCCAAATCCCCGTCCCGGCAGGGTGCCCGAAAGGAGTTTCTGGTTCCAAATCACAGTTTCTGGTGGTGGCGGCACAGCAGAACTCTATCTGGGAAAAACGCCGAACCCCTGATGTTTTTAGGTCAGAGGCTATATGTAGGCGGAAGGAGGGGTCGAGGCGATGGCTGAGGCGGCCACACCACCCCCTAGCATGGCCTGGCCTGGCCTGTGCCACCAGGTGGTGTGGGCCCCCCATGGCCCCTCTCTATCTCATCTTCTGGCTCCGTGAGTCTTCTGGTAAAATAGGAGTTTTGCGATATTTTCCGGGATTTTTCCTAAAAGTTGGATTTCTGCACAAAAATGAGACACTAGAGCAATTCTGCTGAAAACAGCATTAGTCCGTGTTAGTTATATTCAAAACACACAAATTAGAGGGGAAATAACAGCAAAAGGATTTGGGAAAGTAGATACGTTTTGGACGTATCAACTCCCCCAAGCTTAGCTTATTGCTTGTCCTCAAGCAATTCAGTTAACAACTGAATGCGATAAAAGAAACTTTCACAAACACATTTGCTTCATAAGATGTATATATTCTCACTATATGATCAAGCACTTAGGCAATTCATAATAAGAAGTATGCAACCAATGTTACCTCATAGTCATGCAAGCCATGAAGAAATACCAACACACTAATAATAAGCGACATGAAACATAAGAAGTTACAGGATTGTAATGCTCATAATAGGATATGAAAAAGTGATATCACGCTTGCCTTTATTTGTGGAGCAAAACATAAATGCCAAGGCACCTCTGAAGTTCAAGAGAAGACTAGAAGTAGAAATATCAAAGATACAAGCATCAAAATTATACCACAATTAACCGTGTTCTGGGACAAGCACATTGCACTAAGAACGACAGCTATGCTCTCAAGAAAGTGCTTAAAGATAGAAGATAAAGACTCAACATAAAAGTAAAAGAAAGGCCCTTCGTTCAGGAAAGCAGGGATTAGCATGTGCTAGAGCTTTTCATTTGTAAAACAGAGATAAAAATTGTTTTGAGAGGTGGTTGTTTCCTGTCAACGACTGGCAATGGGGTTCTTGCTATCTTCCATACTAAACAAGTTGAGAGCGGTTCCGAGTTCTTGAAAAATTGGCACATACATGCTCTTTTATAAAGTTTGGCACTCCTCCCCACTTTTCCTTTCACAAAACATGGCTAACCGAATCCTTCGGGTGCCCACCAACTTTCACATACCATGGAGGAGTGCCTTTTTCTTTTCCTTTTTTTATTAAGGTTACAATGGTCTGACCAGCTCTTTTGCAAAATTAATGACGAGCAGATGAAGCATGCAAGTCGAGGGGTACTTAATTCAATATGGAAGATAGCAAAACCGACCACTACGTCCTCATGAGCTAAAAACAGTGTCACAAAATGAGAAGTATTTGAAGGTTTTTGATTGGCGTTGCTAGCCACCCAGTTGGGAAACCCAAGAGGAAGGTATGATGAGCACAGCGGCAACTTTCCCTCAGTATGAAACCAAGCTTTAATCGAACCAGTAGGAGAAAGAAACCACTTCCGAAGGTTGATGCTTCCTGGCTTGGCGACGGCTCCAGATAATTTATATATGGCGCCTTATCTAGGGCGTAGCTTTGCACCAGTAGCAACGTGGAACCTGCACACAACACAACCAAAGTACTTTGCCCCAACTAGCAGTGAGGTTGTCAATCTCACTGGTTTGCTGTAAACAAAGGATTAAATGTATCGTGTGGTAAAACATATTTGTTTGCATGAAAGTAAATAATGCTTGTAGAAAGTAAACGGTAATATGAAAGTAAAAGAATGGACCGGGGTCCATAGTTCACTAGAGGTGCCTCTCCATAAAGATAAATAGCATGCTGGGTGAACAAATTACAGTTGGGCAATTCACAGAATAACGAATGCAAACAATGTATGTACATGTCATGAGGATCACTATGAGATTCACTTGGGCATTACAACATAATACATAGAACGTAATCCAACTGCATCTATGACTAATAATCCACCCGCCGGATAGCATCCGAACATCCATTGGGTATTAAGTTGCAAGCAACAGATTATCGCCTTAAGCAAAGTGTGTAATGTAAATAATACAAATGTCCTTGAACAATACAAATGAGTCTTAAGGTGAAAGTGCACAACCCTTGCAAGGTGTCAAAAATCTAATTAATTTGCCGAGTCCTCGGAATGGACAATTGACTCTCTAGCCATGGAATGTTCAGAAGAATCTCATCACCGTTTCTAAATGCTTTAAAATTTAACTAGCAACGATCAAGAGAAGCTCAGGGCCATACACTCCGAGGGATGGTGGTTTCTGTTGTTTCAAAAACTATGTTGAGTTTCGCCCAGAAACTACATACCAGCCAGTATGTAATGTATGGGGGTTATTTTAGCCCTTCCTAAATAAAATTTTGATAAAAAGGTTTTGCAAATATTATAGGATAAAATTGGCTTTATGCAAATTAGCCTTTGAGATCCACTAAGCCAGATATCATGTAGTTTAGTCTTTTCACCAATGCCACAAATATGTGTCATTTGCCAATACGTTGATGTACTGACCCCTCTAGGGCTGCATATTCAAACGTGCAGGTTTTTATTTCGAATAAGGAACTAGGAGTAGGATCTCGAGCTTACATTCCAACAGGTCTGCCTGTGGCACGTGATGAAGATGAAGGCTCACTGCAACTAAGCTTTATGCTGTGTACTCATAAGGTTGAAGACCTATGTAACTGGATTCACGTTGTAATATTGATGCTATTGCAATGATTATTATATTTTGTA
Source organism: Dactylis glomerata (assembly GCA_007115705.1). NCBI lineage: Eukaryota > Viridiplantae > Streptophyta > Magnoliopsida > Poales > Poaceae > Dactylis > Dactylis glomerata. Next base: position 54,221 of record QXEO01000574.1, on the reverse strand, counting down.
CTGTGGTGCTATCTACTGATCCAGGGAATGGCATAGATACACAGGAGTTCTGCCTTTAGGTAAAGGTAGGGCGCTACAGAATGGTATCGGAGCATAGTGTTGCCTGTAGGATCGAGACCCTAGGTTTGGAATAGACTAGGAAACCCTAGGAATTCTTCCCTCCACAAGAAAAATTTTCATTCAGTTTTCATAAATAACATTCCTCTACATTCCTAATTATTATCTCTTCTTGTAAGACTTATCACATTCATTTGTTTTACAGAACTTTTCCTTCTATTTTTAGATGACCAGCCTCACCGAATCCATCATGAAAGGACCAGTGATGATCATGACTCTGAAGTGTGAGACTGAATTTCCCAAAGCACTAAAGAACCTCATGTTAAGCATGGGAATGCAAGGAGAAGCAGTTTACAAAGGATTTCCAGTGATTGATGAAGGTCAAGAATATTGGTGGGTACAAGTCCACCTGTATAAGAACAAAGAAGATGACCACAAGAAGATGGGACTTTGGATGTTTGCCAACTCCGAGATGCATACATCGTTCCTTGACTCAGCAAGATGTGCTGCTTGGTCAGCAATAAAAGAACTTGGAGAAAGACTCAAGTGGAGACTTCATAATACTCAGAAGGACCTCAAAGAAGAAAAGGAGGATACTACTGCATTGAAGGAAACCATAAGTCAACTTCAAACTAGCATGGAACATTTAGTATCTGAACTTAGTGTCCAGGGAGAGCTCATTAAGACTAAGGACGAACAGATTGCAAATCTAAAGAAGCAGCTGGACCAGAACAATGGATCTACATAAAGAGAACCAAGAAGCTTTAGTTGGACCTCCATTTATGAATCTTAAATAATCGACGATGTGTAATAAACGTTATGGTCATACCAACTTGTGGATGATCGTACATTTTCGTGTGTTTAGAAACTAGTTTACTTGATGTGATGAATGTTTGTTAGATATTGTTTGTAAGATGAATTCTCTTGATCTGCTGTGTTTGGGTAGGAATCTTCCTTAGATCTCTTCCACCTACGCTCATCTATGCTAAGACCTAAACTTGTCCTAAAACCCAAACCGAAGTATCCTCAACAATAGAACAACCACAACAACCCTCAGATGGAGAAAATGATACAAAGGACAACAGCAAGGTTCTGTGTTTCAAATACAAGGAACTAGGACATTATGCATCCAAATGTCCAAAAAGAAACAACAAAGCAAACATGCAGTATAGCATGAAGAGGGACCCCAGTAAGATCACTTGTTTCAAGGGACACTACGCAAGAAGATGCACAAAGGAGGATACTCCAAGACTTCAGTAAGCTAGGATAACCGAAGGATGCCACAAATACATGAAGAAGACACCACAAGGTGTAGCTAACGTGGAAGAAATGGTATTCAGCTACTACCTATAATAGGAGTGGAAAGGACACCAACTTAATGGAATGGATCCTAATCTCCTTATAAGACGGCAAACCTAAGGATCTGTTAAGGATTTTTACCATGAGCCTTGCCGCAAAACCTCTAGCCAGGAACGATAGATTTTGTTTTTGAAATTCAAAAAAATAGGATCTGGAACATTGGTTTCATATCCAAGAAAACTTTTGTCAAACTAGTGAGGTTGACCAAGAGTTAGAATACGAGGTTTAATAAACCATGTATGGAGTAATGATTTGGGTGCAAGATGGATTGATCACCATTCTTACTACTCTTATTATTCGCTCTCATAATGTTGGCTTTGCGAACCTAGAGAGACATACCTACAAGAGTGATGACGTTGTTAAGCCATAACCTTAGGAGGATAGAATATTATACCCCTTATAGTAGGAAAGTGATGCCAAAACGTAGGAATACGATACGGATGAACCCCAAGCCTACGGTTGAAGAAGACTTGCTATGGAAGATGTACATCAACATGGAAGATTACAAGAACAGAATGGTATCATAAATTTTGAACAGAATGGTATCATGGAAGGATACTAGGACAGAAATGGTATCGCATGGAAGGTTACTAGAGTAGAATAGAAATGGTACCATAAAGGAAGTAACCATAAGATGAAGAACCTTCAAGGATGTCGACTAAGAAGTTGAGATGAAGACAGGTAGACCTCTCAGCTTGGTCTTCTGATTGACCCAAAAAGGAGACATCTTAGCTTGGTCTTCTGATTGACCCAAAGAGTGACTCTTTAGTGTACAAAGTAGTTCAACAGAACCGAAGAGTGACTCCTCAATGTCCAAAGTAGTTCAACAACTACCCTATTTGATAGAAGCTCTACAAGGGAGCAAGGTATTAACCAACCAACCCTAAGGAAGGTTGATGCCCAAGTCTATAAATAGACACCCACCTATGGGAAATGAAGATGAAGACTAACTATGGGATTCAAAAGATGGCCCAGTGCCAAGTCAACACCAAGGTGTTTTGGATGAACCCCAAGAACCTAGACTACCTACAAAAGTTTCTTTTAAGGGTGGTAGCCACCTAGGTAACCCAATACCTACTTTCTTTCTAGCCTCTCCAATCTCGGGGATGAGATTTCTTTTAAGGGTGGTAGTCTGTAACATCCCAAGATTTTATCAAATTTTGGGGTAAAATTTTTGTTTTTGTTTTGCTTATGTTGATTGAAATTTCACAAGGATTTAAAAACTTTTGGGTTATTTAAGAGCTTTATTATAAAAGCTAAATCAAACTTCTATTCTTGAAGATCTTCTTTGAGAAAGACCAAGTATCAAAATATTATTTTCTTTCTTTATTCAAACCTATGCAAGCTTGCTTGCAAAGGAATGCATTACCAGTGTGTTTTATAAAGATTGCATTTCAAAAACTATGATTGAGAGAGATTCTCAATTATTATTTTATAAAGTATTAATCTCCTATTTTAAAATAATTAATTCTAAAACCCTAAATTATATTTCTTTATGCAAGCAAAGCTATTTGATTTAATTAAAGTTTCTCTTGGAAATCATGTTTTACTTTTGAAAACTAGTTTCTTATTGGTTTAGAACACTGTAGTGAATATTAGAAGATTTTAGGAATTTGTTTGAATTGTTTTGAATCAAATTTGCAAAGGATTTGAAATAAAACAGAAAACCAGAAAAAGAAAATGAAAAAGAAATAAAGAAAGAGAAAGAGGCCGGGGGAGACCAAATCAGCCCACGGCCCATCCCGAGACAGATCCGAACCGGTACGCCCTTCTCCTCCCTTCTCTCTCTGACTCCGCGTCCCCACTTGTCATCGCCCACCTCTGGCACAATCTCCTCCTCCCGCACGTCTGTCCTCTCCTCCGTCCGATCTCGCCGCCCGCTCGATACCCTAGCCCATTCTCCAAGCCAGGCCGGCTATAAATAGCCTAGCCCCCCTCTCCTATCTCCCTTTCCTCTCCCTTGAAGACATCGACCGATCACGGCGAAATTTCATGCCAGATTCCGCAGTACCTGCCACCGTCCATCGTTGATTGCGCCGCCGCCTGTGAGCCTGAGCTCTTCCTCTCTCCTCTATCCTCTTCCCCTCTTCCTGGCGCACCTCCCTGACCGATTCCTTGAATTTATCCCGTAGCAAATCGAGCTCTGCACCGACGGCCGAAGCGCACCTGCACCCTCGCCGCCTCCAGTCGCCTCCCCCACTCTTCCCTGGAAGCAAACGTCGGCGCTGATCACGCTCTCAAGATCCCCTCGCCGTGTTGTACCTCATTGTAGCCTCATCGTCGACTAGAACCTGCTGCATCACCGCCGTCATCAACCTTCTGGCCGCATCATCGGAGTTCCTCGTCGGAACCCTAGGACGCAGGTGAGCCCCTCTTCGTTTTGATCTCAACCGTTGGATCCTGATCAGACGCTCCAGATAGATGACTTAACCGAAGGGGTATCGATCTATCTGGGCCATTAGATCTTACTTAAATCCTATGGTCCTAATCCATGATCCGACCAAACCGGTATCGGCGAGTAATATTGCGCCATGTGTCAGCCTCCAGATCTAACTCGATTCAAATTAGAATTTTGAATCTGAATTCAGTTCAATCTTTGGAAATTCATATCTTTTGATTCCTAGGTCCAAAATTTACAAATAATATGTCATTGGAAACCTTGTGATGTGTAGAATCTATTAGTGCAATAAAACTTCATAGTTTCAGTATTAAAATTGAATTCATTTTCAAATTGAATCAAACATATCTATTAACTTGTTTAATTCATATCTTTTGTTGTTAGTATCCAAAAATTACAAATTTATAGTCTATAGAATCCTCTGATCATGTAGAACATCATGGGATCAAGAAACATCCAATTTGATACATGCACACACCTTGTGCATTCGAATCTATCCAAATCACTAATTTGATCATAACTTGAGTTCGAAAATTTATTTTAGAATGATTCCAATTGCATTAGCTTTGTTCTACTGCAAGCTATCCATTAGTATCACTTCCAAATTTTCCTGAATAACTTCACAATTACTCAAATTCAAATATGATAATTTGAGTACTTCCTATATAGATTAATTCTATTCCTTTTCAATTAATGTTTCTTTCTGCATTAGTAAAATCCTATGATCCTAGCTAGCTATCAAATATCATCTGGATACTATCTTGACCTATGTCATATCTACTTAAGATCATCTTGACATTACCTTGATCCAAAACCATAACATATCTATCTAAATCCTATTTATCTAGTTTCACACCTATTCAAATTTCAATTGAGATATTTGAGTAAAGTGTGATACATCACTATCCTAGAATCTACTCTGGCTAATATGATGTTGTTATAATCACATATCATAGCACATGACTGTGCTTCAATGAATTCTTTGAACCATTACTCACAATTATCATTCACTTATGCCCAATCCTTTGTCCACATAACCCTGATTTCATGTATTGAACTATTCAATTTGCAAATGTGTTAATTGAGTAATGTAATGATTCACTAATACTTACCTAAAGCCTAGGTGTAATGCATGCTATTTAAGAATAATTGTTATCACACTTATTCAATAGTATTGTTGTTGCACTATTCAACACTTAAGTGATCTAATTCACATGAGTCTTTCTAAATCCTATTCACGCTTTAGTAAAGCATAAAGACTTCATCAATTATATTTTGCTTAGTCCAATTCTCTCAAGTCATGTTGATCTTTTCCCAACTAAGCTCTCAAATTCATATCTCACAACTCATAATTCTTTTGCCATATTTATTCTATCACAATGTCTTGAGTAATCTAAATTGTTAAACAAACACTTTTCAATTGTTTATTATGCTTGATTGTGATTGTATTGTATGTTTATGTTGTGTTAATTCTGTGTTATAGTTTGTGCGAAGAGCTACGTGCTTAGTTGAGAGAAGTGAAAAGATCGTGATCTTCAAAAAGGCAAGTGACACACATTCTTCTACCTACATTTATTACTGCATTAGTGTTTTTCAGTAGTATACATGATAGGTGGAATTGAAAGCTTGTTTTACAAAATGCTAGATCCTAGTAGTGAGTAGCTATCCCTGAAACCCCATGATACGTCCAAAACGTATCTACTTTCCCGAACACTTTTGCTATTGTTTCTCCTCTAATTTGTGTGTTTTGAATACAACTAACGCAGACTAACGTTGTTTTCAGCAGAATTGCCCTGGTGTCTTGTTTCTGTGCAGAAATCCTACTTTCAGGAAAAATCCCAGAAAATATTGCAAAAATCCAATTTTACCAGAAGACCCACGGAGCCAGAAGGGGAGATGAAGAGAGGCTGGGAGCTGGGCTCACCACCAGGGGGTGCAGCCCAGCCCTGGCCGCACCCACCTGTGGTGAGGCCAGCTCGGCCATCGCCTCGACCCCTTCTTCCGCATACATATACCCTCTGACCTGAAAGGAGCGGGGGTTTGGCGTTTTTCCCAGATAGACTTCCGCTGCGCCGCCACCATTAGAAACCGCGATTCGGAACCAAAAACTCCGTTCTGGCACCCTGCCTGGACAGGGATTTGGAGGAGATATTCATCACCATCATCAACGACGTCTCTCCATCAACCATCCATGAATCCCCCATCCATGTGTGAGTAATTCCCGCTATAGGCGAAGGGGATGGTAGCGATTGGATGAGATCATTCATGTAATTTGCTATGAAATTGTTAGGGCATAGTGCCTAGTATCTACTGTTAGTGCTTATGATATTGTTGCAACTTGTTGTGCTTAATGCTTGTCACTTTGGGCCCGAGTGCCATGATCTCAGATCTGAACTTGTTATTGTTTTATGATGATACTTGTTGTTTATGATCTTACCTGCAAGTTGTTTACACATATTGTTGTCCGGAACCCGAGGCCCCAAAGTGACAGAAATTGGGATAACCGGAGGGGATGGCTATGATGTGAGGATCACATGTGTTCACCGAGTGCTAATGCTTTGCTCCGGTACTTCATTAAAAGGAGTACCTTAATTACCAGTAGTTTCCCTTGAGGCCCTGCTGCAACAGGCTGGTAGGACAAAAGATGTCGTGCAAGTTTCTCATTGCGAGCACGTACAACTATATACGGAACACATGCCTATGATTGTTTAGTACTAGGATGCTTTATCATTATTTATCTGTAATTGCCCATGTCTCACTGATTTCATGAATTATCTTATCCATGCAAAACCCGTACATCTATCCCTATGCCTACAGTCTTTAATCCTACTGTTTACTATTGCTACTATTACTGCTTTTATTTTACTATTGCTGTTACTGTTTTGCTACTATCACCACTATAAAACTATTGCTACTGATAAACCACTGCGAGCAAGTCTGTTTCCAGGTGCAGCTGAATTGACAACTCATCTGTTAAGGCTTATAAATATTCTTTGGCTCCCCTTGTGTCGAATCAATAAATTTGGGTTTTACTTCCCTCGAAGACTGTTGTGATCCCCTATACTTGTGGTTCGTCAAGACTATTTTCTGGCGCCATTGCCGGGGAGCATAGCTTTATTTGTAAGTTCACTTGGAATTCATATTGTTCGCTGCAATCCATTCATCACGGGTAAACCTCGTGATGGAAAAGTTCCTATATTGTCATCCACTATAAGGAGAGGTACGACTCTGAACACTTCTGTTGCTCTTGATTCACCATCTGTTATGAGTAAGTTGCTTACACCACCACATGCACACGCTACTGCTACTTCTTCTGCTGAGTTTGAAAATGCTACTGATAATTTAGATGATGCTTCTACTGTGCTTGATGAGAGTGGTTCGTTAGGTTCCTTTTTAGAAGCTACAATTGCTAGGACTAAGCAATTGGGGAACACTACTGTTACACCTGTTAGTTCGCCTGAGTCTAGGGAATGCCCTAGTGATGATCTTGATGACACTTATATTGAGCTTGACAATGATTTTATTGCTGAAGCTCATGCCACTCGTGATGCTAATGCTATTAAGGAACTTCTAGCAAGACATGCTGTTAGATATAAATTATCTCCTGATGCTAAGTTTGCTGCTTCTCCCATAAATATTAGATATAAGGATTATGATTTCTCTTTAGATTTATCTTACATATCTATTGTTGAGAAAGACCATTTTTGTGGTACTGAAGGTGAAAGTGCTATGGCACATATGAATGAGCTGTCTACTTTGAGTAATTTGTTTTCTGATGATATTAAGCTTCGCACTTACTTTGTTGCTAAGATTTTGCCTTTTTCATTGAAAGGTGCAGCTAAATTTTGGTTTAATAATTTTTCTCCTGGATCTATTGGTAGTCCTATTGCCTTGGTTAATGCTTTCTTTCAGAAATATTTTCCTGCTAGTGCTCAACATGCTGCTGTGCAGAAAATCTTTGACTTTGAACAAGGAAAAGGAGAGATATTGCCTGAATCTTGGGCAAGGTTTTGTTCTTTAATTAGAGCATTGCCTAAAGAGCCATTGCCTAAAAATAAACTCCTTGATATATTTTATAATGGACTAACTGATGAATCTAAGACATATCTGGATAGCTGTGCTAGTTGTGTTTTCAGGGAAAGAACTCCGGCCGAAGCTGAAGAACTAATGGCTAAAATAAGCCGGAATCATGATGATTGGACTATGGCTGAGTCAACACCAACATCAACACCAACACCAGCAGTAACTCTATAGCCAACACCAAAGAAGAGAGGAATGGTTGAATTAAATGATTAAGTTATGAGGGAAGCCAAGAAATCTCTTAAGGAGAAAGGGATTAAATCCGAAGATGTGAAGAATTTACCTCCTATAGAAGAATTATGTAAGCCAATCCCTCACTCATCTACTATTGAGGTACACTCTTTCCAACGCTTTGATGATAGAGATATTCCTTACTCTAAACCTCCTGATCAATGCTTAGATGAGTTTGATAATTTTATTGTTAAGCAAGATAATTTTAATAGAAGGGTGCAGAATCATTTGTTGGAAAATTCTAGAGCTATTAACAAGTTGCAGGATATTGTGGAGAGAACCTCCAATGATGTAAAGATGCTTATTAAACATTTTCAAATGGTTCAGACTCAAATTGATCAGCTTACCAAGGTGCAAAAAGATTTGCTAGTTAATGCTTCAAGAGAAAAACAAGCATGTGAAATACGCACAAGAGGAGGTGCTACCACTCAAGACCCCTTATATCCTGAAGGATATCCTAAGATGACCGAGCAAGATTCTCAACGCACTTCAAGAGATGATATTCCTTCTAAGAAGAAGAAGAAGAAGTATAAAACAGTTACAGAATCTTCTAAAACAGGTAAAGATCCTAACAGTGTTTCTATTTCTGATGCTGAAACTGAACCAGGTAATGCTTCTGATAAAGAAGAAGTTGAAGAGGAACCAAAAAAGCTTGCCAAGAATGCAAAGTACACTAAGGAAGATTTCATTGCCAACAAGCATGGTAATGAGAGAGAACCTTGGGTGCAGAAACCAATGCCTTTTCCCGATAAGAAACACAAATCCAAGGAAGAAGAACACTACAACAGGTTTTGTGAATGGATGAGACCTTTATTTTTGCAAATTCCTTTGACTGAAGCTATTAAAATGCCTCCTTATTCAAAGTATATGAAAGATATTGTTACTAACAAAAGGAAGATTCCTAATGAGGAAATTTCCACTTTACTTGCTAATTATTCTTTTGATAGTAAAGTTTCGGAGAAGCTTCGAGATCCAGGTATACCAACTATTCCTTGCTCCATTAAAAATAACTATGTTAGAACTGCTTTATGTGATTTGGGAGCCGGAGTTAGTGTCATGCCTTTTTCTCTTTATAAGAAACTTGATCTAGAAAAATTGGTATCAACTGATATATCTTTGCAAATGGCTGATAAGTCTACTACTATTCCTATTGGTATATGTGAAAATGTTCCTGTTCAAGTTGCTAACAGTTGTTTGATATTAACTGATTTTGTTGTGTTAGAAATGCTTGAAGATGATAATATGTCCATTATTCTTAGGAGACCTTTTCTAAACACTTCAGGTGCGGTTATTAATTGCAATCAAGGAAAAGTAACTTTTAATGTCAATGACAAAGAGTACATGGTTTATTTTACCAAGAAGATTGATAGAAAGAATGCTCTAAATTCAATCAAGAATGTTGAGACCATCAGAGTTGGTCAGATTATTTGTTCAGGGCGAAAGCCCAAAGAAGAATATAAAATTGTCATGATTGGGACTATGCCTATCAAGGTCGAGGTAACATAATTGTTAAGTGAAATGCAAAGTTTTGCTTCATAGAAAAGTGGTTTGGTAACAAGACCTGATCAACCTTGTTAACAAAGCAGTTTTCAAATGAACAAAACTATGTTTTCACCGCATTTACTTTTGTTTTTACCTTGTTCATTTTATTTTCTGCTGTTTAGTTTCATATTATAATTTCTTAGAGCTGCTGTAAAGTTGAGTTGGATTTTCTTTCTATCACACACCCGTCATTTTCCCGAGTTTTATTCTCTCATCATTTTTCTGAAAAATCCTCGAAAATAAAGTTCCTCAAAAAATTCCAGAAAAATCTTTTTAAATTTTTTATATCAAAAATGTTGCAGAGAGGCACCTGGGAGACCTCAGGGGGACCTACCACGCCACCTCACCACCAGGGGGCGCGGCCCAAGCCTGGCTGCGCCCAACTATGGTGAGGGGCCCCCTGGCCTCTCACTTATCTCTTCATCCCTACCTCTTTCTCTCTCCCAAAAAATCATGACACCCTAGCTCAAACCCGTGTTCTTGCTGCTCTCCATCGCGATTTTTTGATCTCCTTGCTCAGCCCATCATTGTTGCTGATTTGGAGCATTTGTTCTCTGGTATGTGACTCCTCCGATTGTCCAAGTAGAATTTTGTTTAGCGGAGTATTTCTTGAGTATTTTACCTCTATAAGTGATAGGTCAAATGAGTTTGCATGCTTGTTCTATTGCTTAGAAATGTTATTTTGATGCATGTTAGCCCTCTAGTAACTCCCTATAGTAGTTTCCTACATTTGTTTGTCTCAAAATCAATTTTTATGAGGTTTGTTAAAAATTTCAGAAATGGAAGAGAATGCATACCAACTCTTTCAACATGAACTAGAAGTACATGAGGTCATGAGAGTTCACCGAGAAGAGAGGGTCTTTCCCTCAATCTATCCATGCTCAGAGTTCATGAATGCCACTGGAATCCTGCAGGATTTCCAAACTCTAGTCTCTAATGCAGGATTGGAACATTTTATTGATGGTGAACCGCCCCAATATGCTAAACTAACAATGTCTGTGGTGCAGGATTTCAGATTCAATTGGTCCACATCTAACCCCATGGTTCATTATAAAATTTACAATAAATCTGTGGACTTGCCCTTTGATGTTTTCTGTGCAGCCATTAGAGTACCACAGTGGGGATTGCGCGAAAGGATGAAGGAATGGCCTAGGCCATTGATGGACCTATATGAGGAGATTTGTCAAGGAAGAAGCTTCACGGGAGATAATGGTAAAATTCGGAATATTCATTTTCCATCCATTCGATATTTTGCCTACTTTATTACCAAGTGTGTTCTTGCTAGGAAAGTTGCAAATAAGTTATCCTCCTGTGATTTAGCTTTTATTGCTGCTGCTTTGAGACGTGATAGGACTTACAATTTGGGTGCTTTAATAGCTTTCCGTCTTGATGCTAACCGTGAGAAAGGGGGAATCTGTGGAGGTCTTATAGCTTCGCGCTTATTAGCTTTGCATGGTGTAGTGCCTCATATTTTAGATTTGCAGTTCCCCGTGGAGAGACTTGATTTTAACTCTATGTTACATCATAAGTTTGTTTCTCCTCATGCCTGTTTGAGTAACTTGACGTTTGAGATAACCTTTTTCAAGAAATCTACCTGGAAGGTAGTGAAGACTGATCGATCAGTCCATTTGCCTGCACCTCTTTTGTTTAACCTTGATCGCAGGAATGGATGGTCACTCACAGAGGATGAGCTCGATGAGTATATAGAGGAGCACCCGCCGCCCATGCACGATGGGGAGGGGACCGAGGAGTCGGGCCAGCCCTCCAACATTTTGGAATTTCCATACCAGCAGCCTTATTATGATTATACACCATCTGCTTCATCTTCACAAGGGCCAGGCTATGACTATGCCAATGATGACCCACCACCATGGGGCATGTATCGGAGATGGGATTGATCTCCACTTAGGCCAAAAGCCTAAGCTTGGGGGGAGGTATGCCGACGATTCACTCATCTACATATCATATTTTGTCGGTACTTTGTATATCCATGTTTCACTTTCTTTTCTTTATTGGTCTCATTCTTATTTCTTCTTTCCAAAACACAAAAAGACCAAAAATGTTTCCGTTGTTTCTCTTTGTTTGCCTTTCTAGTTTTCTAGCTTTGGTTTGCTTTACTTGCTGTTTTCGGTCTGATATTTGAAAAATCCATAAATATTTTGCTTTGTTTGATGTTTTCTTCTGTTCTTGTTTCAAAAATCAAAAACCCAAAAATATTTGTTGTTCTTCTTCGGTTTTGTAAAGTTTGTTGCAGAGTTCAGTCTCCCGTGACTCCATTGGAGCTTGGTTTTCACTTCATATTATTCAAGCCACACAAGTGAAAGGCAATAATGACGACATATGACAATCCGAGATGTGGTAAGAGGCTGGTATGAACTCTATTTGTTTTCATTTTTGTACATATACTCATCTATGTGGACATGCTTAGTCGGTTCATGTAAGGTATATGTTATCTAATGGATGCTTTGTAGTTCTTGTTCTCATATGATTAGTTCCAATTTACTAATAGTTTGTAGCATGTCATGTAGACGCTTGCTTGCATTGTTTTATTCATAATATGGTATGTTATTGTGGTATCCTCCTCTGAAAGTTTCATTTGAATTGACTTGGCACATGCTCAAGCATGCATATGACTAAACAACAAGTCAATTAAGCCTCGATGATTTACTTTGCCTCAGAGTTGTTGTATCATTTTTATGCCGATATTAATTTTGTTTTGTCGCAAGCATGATTATGATAGGTATTGCTCTCTCGATTGTCGCTTCCCAGTCTTTTGCTAGCCATCACTTGTATTGAGAGGGAATACTTCTTGTGCATCCAACTCCTGAAAACCAAGTAACCCTAAAGAGTCCACTATAAATTCCTATGCATGGTATTTGCAAGCCATTCCAAGTAAATTTTCATGTGCTACCTTTCAAAACTTTCAACTACTTCTCATATTGTGCCACTGTTTTTAGCTCATGAGGATGTAGTGGTCGAAATTGCTATCTTCCATATTAAATTAAGTACCCCTCGACTAGGCAGCTTCATCTGCTCGTCATTAATTTTGCAAGGGAGCTGGTCAGACCATGGTAATCTAATAAAAAAGAAAAAGAAAAAAGGCACTCCTCCATGGTATGTGAAAGTTGGTGGGCACCCGATGGAATCGGTTAGCCATGGTTTGAGAAAGGAAAAAAGGTGGGGAGGAGTGCCAAAGCTTTATAAAAGAGCACCAATGTGCCAAATTTTCAAAGAACTCGGAACCGCTCTCACTTGTTTAGTATGGAAGATAGCAAGTACCCATTGCCAGTTGTTGACATGAAACAACCACCTCTCAAAATAAATTTTTATCTCTGTTTTACAAATGAAAAGCTCTAGCACATGTTAAATCACTGCTTCCCTCTGCGAAGGGCCTTTCTTTTACTTTTATGTTGAGTCTTCATCTTCTAACTTTAAGCACCTTCTTGAGAGCATAGCTGTTATTCTTCGTGTAATGTGCTTGTCCCAGAACACGATTAATTGTGGTATAACTTTGATGCTTGTATCTTTGATATTTTTACTTCTAGTCTTCCCTTGAACTTCAGAGGTGCCTCAGCATTTATGTTTTGCTCGACGAATAAAGGCAAGCGGGATACCACTCTTCCATATCATTTATGAACATTACAATCTTGTAGCTTCTTATGTTCATGTTGCTTGTTATTAGTGCATTGGCACTCTCTCATAGCTTGCTTGACTATGAGGTAACATTAGTTGCATATTTCTTATTATGAATTGCCTGAGTACTTGATCATATAGTGAGTATATATACATCATATGAAGCAAATGTGTTCGTGAAAGTTTCTTTTATCGCTCTCAGTTGTTAACTGAATAGCTTGAGGACAAGCAAATAGCTAAGCTTGGGGGAGTTGATACATCCAAAACGTATCTACTTTCCCGAACACTTTTGCTATTGTTTCTCCTATAATTTGTGTGTTTTGAATACAACTAACGCGGACTAACGCTGTTTTCAGCAGAATTTCCCTGGTGTCTTGTTTTTGTGCAGAAATCTGACTTTCAGGAAAAATCCCGGCAAATATTGCAAAAATCCTATTTTACCAGAAGACCCACGGAGCCAGAAGGGGAGACGAAGAGAGGCTGGGAGCTGGGCTCACCACTAGGGGGCGCGGCCCAGCCCTGGCCACGCCCACCTATGGTGAGGCCAGCTCGTCCATCGCCTCGACCCCTCCTTCCGCCTACATATACCCTCTGACCTGAAAGGAGCGGGGGTTCGGCGTTTTTCCCAGATAGACTTCCGCTGCGCTGCCACCATCAGAAACCACGATTCGGAACCAGAAACTCCATTCTGGCACCCTGCCGGGACGCGGATTTGGAGGAGATCTTCATCACCATCATCATAGACGTCTCTCCATCAACCATCCATGACTCCCCCATCCATGTGTGAGTAATTCCTGCTGTAGGCGAAGGGGGTGGTAGGGATTGGATGAGATCATTCATGTAATTTGCTATGAGATTGTTAGGGCATAGTGCCTAGTATCTACTGTTAGTGCTTATGACATTGTTGCAACTTGTGCTTAATGCTTGTCACTTTGGGCCCAAGTGCCATGATCTCAGATCCTAACTTGTTATTGTTTTATGATGATACTTGTTGTTTATGATCTTACCTGCAAGTTGTTTACACATACTGTTGTCTAGAACCTGAGGCCCCAAAGTGACAGAAATTGGGATAACCGGAGGGGATGGCTATGATGTGAGGATCACATGTGTTCACCGAGTGCTAATGCTTTGCTCTGGTACTTTATTAAAAGGAGTACCTTAATTACCAGTAGTTTCCCTTGAGGCCCTGCTGCAACAGGGTGGTAGGACAAAAGATGTCGAGCAAGTTTCTCATTGCGAGCACGTACGACTATATACGGAACACATGCCTATGATTGTTTATTACTAGGATGCTTTATCATTATTTATCTGCAATTGCCCATGTCTCACTGATTTCATGAATTATCTTATCCATGCAACGCCCATACATCTATCCCTATGCCTACAGTCTTTAATCTTACTGTTTACTATTGCTACTATTACTGCTTTTATTTTACTATTGTTGTTACTATTTTGCTACTATCACCACTATAAAACTATTGCTACTGATAAACCGTTGCGAGCAAGTCTGTTTCCAGGTGTAGCTGAATTGACAACTCATCTATTAAGGCTTATAAATATTCTTTGGCTCCCCTTGTGTCGAATCAATAAATTTGGGTTTTACTTCCCTCGAAGACTGTTGCGATCCCCTATACTTGTGGGTCATCACCCCACTTGGTAGGTTGCTAAATACTTTGAAAAATATGGTGCTATGCTTTGATCATATGAAAACTTGTTTTATGAATAAATTAACAACTTCAACTAAAATGAACTACCTGGGTGGAGTGGTAATTGAAAGAGGATGGTCAAAGAAGGTGGGTTCTGGGGCACATGCCTCGTAAAGGATGTGTACTCAGGATACTGCTCGGGATTGCCACTCAGGACTAAAGAGATTAATATGGCTTTCATGTTTAGATGTACTTCTAGTGCAGCCTTATGACAATATGGGCTCTATCTTGATTGAGTAGGATTAAGGGTTCAACCATGGGTTCTAACAGAGGGTGGTAGAAAAATATAGAGGGTACGGTCAGATCCGTTTGGTTGAATGCTTTTTCTAAAAGGTCTTGTCTCATTTTATGTATGGGCATAAAAAGAGTCTTAAGGTGAAAGTGCACAACCCTTGCAAGGTGTCAAAAATCTAATTAATTAGCCGAGTCCTCGGAATGGACAATTGAGTCCCTAGCCATGGAATGTTCGGAAGAATCTCATCACCATTTCTGAATGCTTTAAAATTTGACTAGCAACGATCAGGAGAAGCTCAGGGCCATACACTCCGAGGGGTGGTGGTTTCTGTTGTTTCAAAAACTATGTTGAGTTTCGCCCAGAAACTACATACCGGCCAGTATGTAATGTATGGGGGTTATTTCAGCCCTTTCTAAATAAAATTTTGATAAAAAGGTGTTGCAAAGATTATAGGATAAAATTGGCTTTATGCAAATTAGCCTTTGAGATCCACTAAGCCAGATATCATGTAGTTTAGTCTTTTCACAAATGCCACAAATATGTGTAATTTGCCAGTATGTTGTTGTACTGACCCCTCTGGGGCTGCATATTCAAACGTGCAGGTTTTTATTTCGAATAAGGAACCAGGAGTAAGATCTCGAGCTTACATTCCAACATGTCTGCCTGTGGCACGTGATGAAGATGAAGGCTCACTGCAACTAAGCTTTATGTTGTGTACTCGTAAGGTTGAAGACCTATGTAACTGGATTTACGTTGTAATATTGATGCTATTACAATGATTATTATATTTTGTACTGTGGTGCTATCTACTGATCCAGGGAATAGCACAGATACACAGGAGTTCTGCCTTTAGGTAAAGGTAGGGCGCTACAATATGCTTGACAAATCATAAGTTGAAAATCTCATGTCCCATGAATACGAGTACTTAAACAATGATAGTCGACTTAGGTCCCAAGCAAGTTCTTGTCATTGTAAGTATACATGTATCATCGAGAACGCCAATGGGGTACCTCTTGCCCGATGACATGGAAACTAGCCCACATCAAAATGACAAGACAAACAGACAATGGACACCTCAACATCTCTTTTATTTACCATTGGGTATAGCTTTTTATTTTAAGATGCATCGTCGAATGTCCACTATGGTTATGCTGTAAATTTCCACCATGAATGATGCATGGCTTAGATTAGCGGCCCAAGAGTTTCTCTAACACATATACAAACTCCATGAACTCCACAAGTTTCCAACTCCTTTCACACAGATAAGCATCCATAAACAAAAGATCAAAATATCAACTTAAATAGAAATAAGTGCAATGTTGAAAGTGTGCCCCATGACAGCATGGCTGAGCTAACTCCCAACTTACAATTTGCAAGCATATAATCAACATAAGAGATCCACAATGGTCAAGTTTATTAAGTGCAAAAAATTAAATGTGCCGTCAGGTTCGTGAGAGCTTTACTAACTAATTTTCACATAACAAAAAGTTTAATTTGGAAGATAGATAAAAGCAAGACGAATATACTTGGAATAGCAAAATGCTAATAGGTAGATATGGTGGACACATTGGAAAACTTTGGTTTTTGGGAGTTGGATACACGAGAAGTATTCCCTCTCAGTACAGATGAAGGCTAGCAAAAGACTGGGAGCGACCAACTAAGAGAGCAATAACGGCCATAATCATGCATAGCGACAAAACATTATTAACCAAAGCATAAAGTGGTATCACAAGTCAAAAACCAAATGATCATAGAGGCTTAAGGCGACTGGTTAAATTCAAACATGGTGTAAGCATGTGCCAAGTCAACCCAAATAAAGCATCAAAGGAGAATACCACAATAATATGCTCCCATATAATAAAAACAACGCATGATTCTTTCAAAGGCACATTAAGCAATCTCAGTCATTTGAGACAAGTCATGCTACAGCAAAAACTACTAAGCATATAATCAAAATAACATCAAGCATGACATGCAAAAGTCTAAGCCACAGTCTAAACAAGCTCCCATTTGTACCACTATAGGCATGAAATTTTTTACTCTTTTCCAACACCAATCAAACTTTTTTGAAACAACTCTTAAAGATGAAAACCAACAAAGATCAGAGGTCTAAACACACCTAGTTACAAAGAACTAACAAGTTCTGAACAAAAATCAAGGTGAAAAATGAACGCTAAATGCTGTACTAGAAAAAGAGAACACTCGTTGAACGATAAGAGTGAAAACTAGAGTGTTCTTGGAAATGAAAAACGGAGTGTGTCTTCTCCAAAAGAAATATGTTGGGGTCCAACCATTTATTGCAACAAACAAAAAAAAGAAAACTGAAAGCAAAAATAAAGACGCTCCAAGAAAAACACATAGTATACGAAGCAATAAAAATATAGTGTCTTGAAAGATGACCTGATATTTTGTTGATGAAGAAGGGGTGCCTCGGGGCATCCCCAAGCTCAGACGCTTGTACTTCTTGGATATTTCTTGGGGTGACATGGGCATCCCCTATCTTGAGCTTTTGTCCATACTTCATCTCATCATTCTCCTTTCCCTACACTTGAAAACTTCCTTCATACAAAACTTCACACAATTCTGATTAGCAACATTAGTGTATGCAAGATAGTAAATCCTCACTTTGGTTCAGTTTCAACTCAAGTGTAACACCTATTAAAGCATAAGCTACTGTACCAACTTCCTCAAAAGTTCCGTGATAAAAAGAACTCAAAAGGAAAGAGATCAAGAGGCAAACACAAATAGTGACAGAAATCTGTCAAAATAGAACAGCTGGTAAAGATCAATTTTTTGAAAATCTTCTATTGCTCAAATCAAAAAGTGCAAAACTAATGAAAGTTAGACAATAACCTGGGGCATGTGCATAAGAAATTGCAGATCAAAAAGACGTTCTGAGATTTTTCACGAATGTTTACGGTACAGCGCAGAAATCTGTTTCAGGACAGCAACTTCCCCAAATCTTACCTTCCTCCAATTAGAGGTTCTTCTTGGCACAAAAACGAGATAAAAAAGATAAGGAGAGGTCATTACAGTAGTAATAACTTCCAAGACTCAACAAAAAGAAAAGGTACTAAAAAGAAAACATTGTGTTATCTCCCAAGAGTGCTTTTCTTTAACGCCTTTGAGCTAGGCGCAGAAAGTGGAAATCAAGTAATTTCAAGTGAAGCATTAAGATCAATAGCAGAAGTCTTTTCAACAAGGACTTGTATTTTATCCAAATGAGTTTTTGAAGATCCTCTATGAACACTCTTGGGTTCACTACTTTCATCAAAAGGGTTTTCAGGAACAATCCAATCAAAGTTCTTTTCCAAAGCTTCATGCATCCCTACGAGTTTGAAAGGTATTGGTACTTTGATTTCTTTCTTATTTGTACCAAAAACCTCTACACATGAGCCAGGCATGTTAAAACGCTCAAAAACTTTCCTAGCTTCTATAACAACATCTCTAAAATCTTTACGCAAAGTTTCCAAAATAAAATCTCTCTTTTCAGAGTCTTCGATATCATGAAGCTTAAGAAACATTTGCTGCATAAAGGGATTAAGGTTAACAAACCTAGCCTCCAACATGTGAACTAAGTAAGCAGCAGCAACTTCATAACTAGGAGCGAGTTTGGCTAAGGATCTATCCTCAACATCTTTGTGCTTACTGACATAATTAAAGAACTCTTCAATGTTATCTTTCCCAATTATAGAACCACTACCTATTGATAGGTCTTCCAGAACGTACTTAGGGAACAACATAATGAACTAAAAGTAAAAGTAACGAAATACCAACTATAAAAGAATCTAATTTTTTTGTATTTTTGATAAAAATATGCAAACAAAAATGAAGTAAAGAAAGTAAGCAAAACAATAACAAAGTAAAAAGATTGGAAGCGAGAGACTCCCCTTGTAGAAATCCTATTTCTCCCCGGCAACGGCGCCAGAAAAATACTTGATTGGCGGTGCTAGCCACCTAGTTGGGAACCCCAAGAGGAAGGTATGATGAGCACAGCGGCAAGTTTCCCTTAGTATGAAACCAAGGTTTAATCGAACCAGTAGGAGAAAGAAACCACTTCCGAAGGTTGATGCTTGCTGACTTGGCGATGGCTCCAGACAATTTATATATGGCGCCTTATCTGGGGCGTAGCTTTGCACCAGCAGCAACGTGGAACCTGCACACAACACAACCAAAGTACTTTGCCCCAACTAGCAGTGAGGTTGTCAATCTCACCGGTTTGTTGTAAACAAAGGATTAAACGTATCGTGTGGTAAAAGATATTTGTTTGCAAGAAAGTAAATAATGCATGTAGAAAGTAAACAGTAATATGAATGTAAAAGAAGGGACCGGGATCCACAGTTCACTAGAGCTGTCTCTCCATAAAGATAAATAACATGCTGGGTGAACAAATTACAGTTGGGCAATTGACAGAATAAAGAATGCAAGCAATGCATGTACATGTCATGAGGATCACTATGAGATTCACTTGGGCATTACAACATAATACAAAGACCGTGATCCAACTGCATCTATGACTAATAATCTACCCGCCGGATATCATCCGAACAACCGTTGGGTATTAAGTTGCAAGCAATAGATTATCGCCTTAAGCAAAGTGTGTAATGTAAACAATACAAATGTGTTTGCACACAAGATTGTTGTTTTCTCCCTAGTAGCAATATCACATCTACAACCTTAGAAGTTATTATCACTCTCCCAAATTACTAGAGGCATGAACCCACTATCGAGCATAAATACTCCCTCTTGGAGTCACTAGCTTCTACTCGACCAAGATATCTACTAGCAACGGAGAGCATGCAAGATCATAAACAACATAGAGATGATAAATCACAAATCAACTTGACATGGTACTCAATATTCATCGAATCCCAACAAACACAACATGTAGAATTACATAACGATGATCTTGATCATGATAGGCAGCTCACAAGATCTAAACATGAAGCACATGGAGGAGAAGACATCTATCTAGCTACTGCTATGGACCCATAGTCCAAGGTAGACTACTCACACATCACTCCGGAGGCAGGAATGGTGATGAAGAAGGCCTCCGATGGTGATTCCCCTCTCCGGCAGGGTGCCAGGAAGAGCTTCTGGACCCTCCCGATCTCGCGTCAACGATGGCGGCGCCTTGCAGTTTTTCTAGAAAAGAGTACGGGCCCCTAGGGTTTCCCTATCGAGGGGATTAAATAGGCAGAAGGGAGATGTCAGGGTTTGGACCAGGCGGTCACACCCCCTGGTGGCGCGGCCTAGCCCTGGCCCGTGCCACCAGTAGGTGCGGCTGGCCTCTGGTCCGTCTCCTCCTCTCCTTTGGACTCCGTCTTCGTGTCAGATAATTAGGGACTTCAGCTTTTGTTTCGTCCAATTCCGAGAATATTTCCTATGTAACTTTTCTGTAACACAAAAACATCAAAAAATAGGGAACTGGCACTGTGGCATCTCATTAATAGGTTAGTTCCGGAAAATGCATAAAAACGCCACGAAGTGTAACAAAACACAAAGCAAATGATGCATAAACAAGCATGGAGCATCAAAAATTATAGATACGTTTGAGACGTATCAGTTTTTGAAAGGTAGCACATGAAAATTTACTTGGAATGGATTGAAATACCATGCATAAGAATTTATAGTGGACTCTTTGGAATAACATGGTTTTCAGGAGTTGGATGCATGAGAAGTATTCCCTCTCAGTACAGGTGAAGGCTAGCAAAAGACTGGGAAGCGACAATCGAGGGAGCAGTAACTGTCATAATCATGCTTGCGACAAAACAAAATTAATATAGGCATAAAAACGATACAAGAGCTCTAAGGCAAAATAAATCATCAAGGCTTAATTGACTTTTGTTTAGTCATATGCATGCTTGAGCATGTGCCAAGTCGATTCAAATGAAACATTCAGAGGAGGATACCACAATGTCATACCATTTTATGAATAGAACAATGCAAGCAAACATCTATATGACATGCTACAAACTATTAGTAAATTGGAACTAATCATATGAGAGCAAGAACTACTAAGCATCCATTAAATAGCATACACCTTATATGAACAAGCTAAGCATCTCCACATGAATGAGTATATGTACAAAAATGAAAACAAATAGAGTTCATACCAGCCTCTCACCACATCTCGAATTGTCATAGATCGTCATTATTGCCTTTCACTTGTGTGGCTTGAATAATATGAAGTGATAACCAAGCTCCAATGGAGTCACGGGAGACTGAACTCTGCAGCAAACTTTACAAAACCGGAAAAGAACAACAAATATTTTTGGGTTTTCGAATTTTAAAACAAGAATAGAAGGAAACAGCAAATAAAGCAAAATCTTTTTGGATTTTTTGAATACCAAACCGAAACTAGAAGGTGAAGCAAACCAATACTAAAAAACTAAAGAAGCAAATAAAGAGAAATAACAGAAATATTTTTGGTCTTTTTGAGTTTTGGAAAGCAGAAATAAAACAAGAACAATAAAGAAAAAGAAAGAAAGCGAAACATGGATATACAAAGTCCAGACAGAATATGATGTATAAATGAGTGAGTTGTCGGTGTACCTCCCCCAAGCTTAGGCTTTTAGCCTAAGTGGAGATCAATCCCAACTCTGTTAATCGCTCCAGGCTGGTGGGTCATCATTAGCAGAGAGCAATAACGGCCATAATCATGCATAGGGACAAAACATTATTAATCAAAGCATAAAGTGATATTACAAGTCAAAAAGCAAATATGTAACACTTTGAAGTCTAACCCACTTCCTATGACAAAGAATCTTGTAAAGAAACAAGTCATGAAAGCACAAAGCAACAAGCATAGGAAAGCAAAACAAGTGCAACTTCAAGATTTTTAACATAAAGAGGGGAAACTTAATATTATGGAGATGCATAAAACCATGTTTCCCTGTAACAACCCAAATATTTGTAATCCATTTCCTATTAATTAAAGTGCCAAATTTTGGACCAAGATAAAACTTTTTCATTCATATTGCATGTATGCATAGATTTCTAATATATGCCTTTTATGATTGCATGTGTGTTATAATTTTTTGTGCAATGTTTAGTTAATCCACACTTAACCAACAGAAGCATTAGAGAAGAACCACAAGGACTAAAGAAACCAGAAGCAAAAGAAATAAAGAAAAGAGAAGAAAAGTTTGATCTAGAAAATGTTATTGACTACCCTACTTTGGACACTTAAATTAAGCAATCTGTAAACCAATTAAGTGTGTGGTCAGTTGGTTGAGCTTGACCAAACTACATACTTACTCAACCAAAGTTTTTCAAACAAAAACTCAAACCAGAACCCCACTCAAACATCCGCCAAAAACCGAATTTGAATCAGCAACCAAACCTTATCTTCGAATTAAATTTTTGCAAAACAATATCTTTCTTCAGAACAAAAATAGATTTGGAAACCCTACTAGATATCTTGACAACCCACGGTGGCCGTTTTCAAAAATTCAAATTCGGAGTTCATTCGGGCATTTGACCGAACACCTTGTGGGCGATTTTCAGCAAACCCTAATCAACTGTAGCCGACGTCGATTCCATGCGCCCTAGATCATCTCCGTACTTGTAGAGCCCCGTGCTGTCGATCCCCAGCCTCACCTGCCCGGACCCCGCCCGAGAGACCCGGGAGAAAGAGAGGAAAAGGACCGAACCCCTCTCCTTTCCCCTCTGCCTCTCTGCAAGTTTCCGACCGGCGTGAGCTCGCCAGAGCATGCCTACAGTGCCCAGACGCCGTGACCTCACCTCCCCCGCACGCTCCCAAAGCCGCTGCGCCCGGCAACGACCGTTGCACGCCGCCGGACCCCCACCGTCGGCCACCTCCGCTCCAGCCCTCTCCCGCCTATAAAAGGGCCCCCTGTTTGCCTGAAAAGATCCACACCACCCACAGCACCCTCCCAGACATACTCCTCTCCCCTCTAGGTCTTCACATCGACCTCGCCGGAGCCGGCCGAGCTCCCAGGGCGCCTCGCGTTCCCGGCGACTGGAACGCTGCCCCGACCTGCCGCCGGTCCAGGGCGGCCGAGAAGGACCTCCTCCGCCGCCGTGACACCCCGCCGTCGCCTCTCCTTCCTCCCTGCTGCACCTCCGTCGCCGCCGCCGTCCCTGCCAGACCGGTGAGCTCCGCTCGTCCTGAGGAAGAAGATCCTCGATACGTACCGTTTCGGTTTTAAGTTATGACGGCTGGGCCCCCTTTGTCAGGCCAGTTCTTTTTTTTCACTTACCCCCCCCCAGCCAGAGTTAGCCTAGTGGGCTGGCCCGGTAACATCCTGTGTGGCGGCCCGGTTTCGTAAAAGATTTGAGCCTATTTCGTTATTGTTTTTCCCGCCCGATTTTCGAATTCGAATCAGCACTATCTTGCAATTCAAATTCTAGGAGTTTTATGAATCCATTTTTAGCAAATAAGTATGCGTTGGAAAGCTTAGAGAATTATCTAGCCTTTGAAATGAGTTAGATTCTGATTTGAGTTAGAGATTTAATTTGATAAAAACAAATTAACCCGCAGCCTTTAACCTTAGAAATTAATCTAGAAAGTTAATTAGAAATTAGAAAATCTTGAACTTAAGTTTTTGAACTCTTAAACTAACCTACCTACTGGTTACTAGAGTCATTACCATTTGAAACCTTGTTAGTACCCTCAATTAATTTCTAATCCAATCTTAGTTTGTAGCATAAAATGATAGATCCCGATATACACTTAGTTTGATATTTCCCTCACTACCAATTTACTTAATTAATCCCTCTCCACTTGAACTAGCCCTAATACCCCTAGTTTCATATCAATGCTAAGAAAGTGAACAACATATGGCACATGGTAGAAAAATCTAACCTACACACTTAATGAAAACTTGGAAGAAAACTTGCAAACCAACTCAATAAAATCCCACATGATCTCTATTGTTTGAAAACAAGTATGTGTACTTGGAATGTTGTTAGTATGGTTTAGTGATTGTGTGTATTTTGTTTATTCGTTATTAGACGATAGTGTTGCTGAGGAGGATATTGAGGGGGGATTTTATCAAGAAGAAGAAGACTACCCAGGACACTTTGCCAACCAAGGCAAGCCATCTTTTGAATCCTCATACTCCAAATGCCTAGTTTTCCTATTGCATTCTACTTGTTTTTAAGTAAATTGCATGATTGAATTGCTACTTTAGAATGATAGTTGTGAAGTGATATCTTGCTTAGCAAGAGTATCAAGCTGAGTTTATCCTACCTTACTTAGTGGTATCATCACTCTATATAGTTGCTTAGTCGCTAATAAAATTGAGGCCATCTATAAGGGGAACCCTATTTGAAATTGGTGACTTGAACTTGACAACTTGAATTGGAGATTTCTCCTACATGATGGTTTTATGAAGGAAAGTAATCTTGACTAAGGACTATGGAATGTATTTGCTAATTGATAAGAAGTGATGTACCATGTGAGCCAACCATTACCGTACGACCACATTACCCCTAAATGGGAAGGGGCTTAATCTGTAGCTTGTTTATTCTAGTATGGGAGATCTTGTATCATCTTTTATAGAAGTAAGCCATGCGTGGGTGCTTCCGAACCGAGTGGAAAATTTCCATTCATGCAGCACTCTGCAGCGGGCAAAACTATGAGTGCTAGAATGGACTCTTAGGGAAGGATCCTATACTAGAGTAGACAAGTGAAGGAGTTTGTTTGATTATCTGAACCTCGCGTACTTTGTGTATGACGATCCGTGGATTTCTCCCGGCAGATGTATCGAATCTTGTGGGTAAAGTGTACCCCTCTGTAGAGGTTTCAAACTATTCGAATAGCCGCGTCCGCGGTCATGGACAGTTGGCAAGCTGTACTTGACTTTTGTCAAGAATGTTAACAACCTATGGTGAACTTGGTGAATGACTTGACTTGACATTGATGTTGACCAACACTTGAAGTTCCTCTTTAGATTGAACTTGGAGAATTAAATCTTCTTCTCTACTAATGAACATTCTTGGGAAATTAAACTAGCTTTTGCAAAAATAAACTTAGTGCTTAGTCCATCATATCAAACTTGCATATCTATTTCATCATTTTGTTTATAAGATGGTTTGCGAGTGCATCCAATGTACTCATGGCTGTGTCCCTGGCTATCAACTTGGCCAGACTATGGGGAAGATTATCCGGAGGAAGGTTATGAAGATGAGTACCAGAACTAAGATCATCTCCTAAGTCGCCATTGCCTGTAGGGTGAAGGCATGGACCCGAAGACGTTATTTCCGCTGCTATATTGTGTTGTAATATGAACTTGGTCACTATGACCATTGTATTTGAACTATTCGTATTGTAATGTCTATGGAACTGGTTACCAACTACGTTATGTGTATCACAACAATGATTCTGGGATTGTGGTGGAATACATAACGGGCACTTTGAATTTCTGGAAATTCGGGTGTTACATTCCCTCTCTCATAATAACTTTCAGTAGCATCATGAATAAAATTAACAATATAACTATCACATAAAACATTCTTATAATGAGCCACATGCATAAAAGAAGTAATACTCTCCACATAAACATAGTCATTCTTATTAATCATAGTGGGAGCAAATTCAACAAAATAGCTATCATTATTATTCTCATCACCATAATCATCAAATATAGGAGGCATATTGTAATCATAACTAATTTTCTCCTCAATAGTAGGTGGACTGAAAATATCATAATCATCATTGCAATCATCATAAATTGGAGGTATAGTATCATCATAAACAATAGAATAGCTATCTTCCAAAGTGTGTTCATTTGTAAACATATCATCATTAGAAGGAACATGGATAGTACTAATAGTACAACAATTATTAACATCATCATTTTCATAATTGGTACCCAAGAGATTTTCAATATCAAAAGTAGTGTGTTTTTCCCAATTATGATCACTACTATAGGTAACAGGCATAGGAACATCATCGAGTTTAGACTCATCAGCAAAAACTATAATAGGAGCAACATGCTTAGGGGAAGATATCATTTCCTCTCTCCTTTTACTCCTCTTCTTCTTCTCCTCTTTAAGAGGGAGAGGCTTGAAAGGAAGCTTCTCCACATACCCTAGTTTATTGTCAGAAACAATAGAAGAAACTTTGGAGGATTCCTCCTTCTCATTAATAAGAACAAAACACATATTAGTCATGTCATCTTTTGGTAAAGTCTCATCTTTTACAACATTTTGTATGTAAGTATTTGCGTGGCAATTATCAACACAATAAAGATGACAACCATGCAGGACGCTATTCATATCAAAAGCACTCTGGTGGCGCGGTATTGAATAGTGCCAGAGAACTTGTTGGCGTGTAGTTGACGTAGTAAATGACTGGCCAGTTGGAAACCCCAAGAGAAGGTTTGATGAATATAGCAGTAAGTTTTCCCTTAGTTACGAAACCAAGGTATGTCAATCCAGTAGGAAAAAGCCAAACTCCAGAAGGTGATGCTTGCTAGCCTAGTCACACTCCAACAAGGGCGCCGTTAACGATATCTTGTTAGCGCGTCTTCAACTAGTAGCAACGTGGAACCTGCACACAACACAACCAAATACTTTGTTCCCAACTTACGATGAGATTGTCAATCTCACCGGTTTGCTATGAACAAAGGAATGAGCGTATCGAGTGGAAAGCAATAGTAGTATGCGAGTAAAGTAAACAGTGCGACTAAAGTAAACAGGTGATAGCGATATAAAGGAAATAGGACCGGGGTCCATAGTTCACTAGTGGTGTCTCTCCATAAGATAAAATAACACATGCTGGTTAAACAAATTACAGTTGGGCAATTGATAGAATAAAGATAACGTGCATATGTCGAGAGGATCACTATGAGATTTACTCTGGGCATTACAATAAGATACATAGACCGCCATCCAACTGCATCTATGACTAATAATCCACTTGTGGCGAATCAATCCAAGAACTCCACAAGTATTAAGTTGCAAACAACAAATAACTGCATTAAGCAAAGTGTGTAATGTAAACAAAGCATATGCCCTTGGTAAAATGAATGTTGTTTTCTCCCTAGTGGCAACATCACATCTACAACCTTAGAGGTTTCTGTCACTCCCCCAGATTAAATAGAGGCATGAACCCAACTATCGAGCATAAATACCCCCTCTTGGAGTCACTAGTATCTACTCGGCCAAGATAGCTACTAACAACGGAGAGGATGCAAGATCATAAACAACATAGAGATAACATAAGATAATATTCAGCACATCAACTCAATCATAACATCAATATTCATCGGATCCCAACAAACACAACATGTAGAATTACATAACGGTGATCTCGATCATGTAAGGCAGCTCACGAGATCTAAACATGAAGCACATGGTGGAGAAGACAACCATCTAGCTACTGCTATGGACCCATAGTCCAAGGTAGACTACTCACTCATAGCGCCGGAGGTAAGCATGGTGATGAAGAAGACCTCCGGTGGCGATTCCCCTCTCCGGCAGGATGCCAGGAAGAGCTTCTGGACCCTCCCGATCTCGGGTCGACGGCGGCGGCGGATCGCGATGTGTTTCTGGAAAAGTGATCGGGTGTTTAGGTTTTTCCCGTCGGGGGGTCTTTATAGGCGAAGGGGCAGCGTCAGAAGTGGACCAGGTGGGGCTCACCACAGGACGGCGCGGCCAGGCCCTGGGCTGCGCCCCCTGGTGGTGAGGCCGCCTCCTGGCTCCTTTCCATCTCCTCTTCGGTTCTTTGGAAGCTTCGGTAAATTTCTGGATGTTCAGCTTTTGTTTCGTTCAATTCCGAGAATATTTCCTATGTAACTTTTCTGAAACACAAAAACAGCAGAAAACAGGGAACTGGCACTGTGACATCTCGTTAATAGGTTAGTTCCAGAAAATGCATAAAAATGCCATGAAGTGTAACAAAACACTAAGCAAATGGTGTAAAACAAGCATGGAGCATCAAAAATTATAGATACGTTTGAGATGTATCACACTCATATCTACCAAAGAAGTTTTTCTTGATAACTCTTCACACCCCAAAAATAAAGTAAGTTCATCATGCTGATTAGGAGTGATCATGTCATCACAATACAAACTTGCAGTACTCATTGGATTAGAAAGGCTATTATCATAGCCTGAGCATTGAAAATTGAAATGACCCACTTTATAGCAAAGTTCACAAATAAAAGGATAGAGGGCACAAACTTTTTCACCAAGATCATTTAGAGCCCTGTCCCACATTCTAGTTTTTTCATTCCTTACAATAATCTTCTTTGATTTGATTCTTTTCACAAGGTCTAAGTACTCCACAAAAATTAACATGCTTATAAGAAATAGTACTTTCAGAAGTTTGAGCATGTTTATTGCAATCATCAATAACAATTTCACTTTCCATGGAAGTGTCTTTAAAAGGTTCATGATACACGTCCCAATTTTGTTTAGTAACATTAATATGAGAAGCAAAAGTTCTACAACAATCAACAATAATTTGAGGATCAAGACCATATTTAGCACTAAGCTCTTGAAAATCAGCAGTTTTAGCGAAAGACTTAATGCAATCATACTCATAATTTATACCTGATTCTATACCTTTGTCACAATCCCAATCTTCGGTATTGTTTTTAATTGTTTCAAGCAGATCCCACTTGGCTTCAACCTCCTTGCTGGTGAAAGATCCCTCTAAACAGGCATCTAGATAGTCCTTGTAATGTCCTGAAAGCCTTGCATAAAAATTATTAATAACAATATTACTGGGAAGCTCATGAATGGGACATTTGAGCATTAGTGACTTCAATCTTCCCCACGCTTGGGCAATACTTTCTCCATCATGAGGATGAAAATTATAAATATAATTCCTATCTTTATGAATCTCATTAGAAGGATAGAATTTAGAATAAAAGAGATGTATAATTTCCTCCTAGCCAATAGATCGGCCATTCTTCAGCGTCTTATACCATTCCGCAGCTCTGCCCTTTAGTGATAAAGAGAATAGCTTCCTCTTGACTTGATCCATTGAAATACCTGCAAACTTGAACAACTCGCATAATTCATGTATAAAGAGTAAATGATCACCAGATGGACAATTCCATCTCCAAAATAGCAGTTATTCAAAACACGTTCAACAATTTTCATAGGTATTTTAAAAGGGATACTTTCAGTAGGTGGATCACAAGCATCATTAGAATTATCACATATGGGAGATAAAGTATCATCAGAGCAAATTTTCTCCTCTGAAGCTGAGGAACTAAAAAGATCATTAAAACTAGCTTCCCCAAGCTTAGACTTTTCCATAGCATTAGCAATAATGGTGATCAAAGAATTCATACAAATAACTTTGCTATTAGCATGCAAATAAAGTTCCATAGGTTTTTTAATTTTCTCTTCAAACACTTCATGTCCTAACTCAAGATAAATACTATAAAGCTCTCTAATTTTTTTGTTGGTTTTCATTAAGCCTAACTAGTGAAAATAAAAACAAGAAACAAAAAGATATAATTGCGGAATCTAAAGGAAATAACTTCGAGCACTCACACACCAGCAACAGTACT
This sequence comes from Dactylis glomerata, assembly GCA_007115705.1. NCBI lineage: Eukaryota > Viridiplantae > Streptophyta > Magnoliopsida > Poales > Poaceae > Dactylis > Dactylis glomerata. The sequence goes on along the minus strand of QXEO01000574.1, from coordinate 24,482 downwards.
AGAGGATAGCTAAGCCAGAGGATGTGAGTACCTTTTACCTTACCTCCCCGGCAACGGCGCTAGAAAAGAGCTTGATGTCTACGCACGCTTCTATTCTTGTAGATAGTGTTGGGCCTCCAAGTGCAGAGGTTTGTAGAACAGCAGCAAGTTTCCCTTAAGTGGATCACCCAAGGTTTATCGAACTAAGGAAGGAAGAGGTCAAAGATATTCCTCTCAAGCAACCCTACAATTAAGATACAAGAAGTCTCTTGTGTCCCCAACACAGCCAATACACTTGTCAGGTGTATAGGTGCACTAGTTTGGCGAAGAGATAGTGAAATACAAGTAATATGGATGATTATAAGTGGTAATTGCAATCTGAAATAAAAATTGCTGCAAGCAAACATGTAGCAGAACTGGTTGTAAATGGTGTTTCAATACTTAGAAACAAGGCCTAGGGACCATACTTTCACTAGTGGACACTCTCAACAAAGATAACATAATTGAACACATAAATATCATTCTTATTATTACCAAGCAATAGCTTATTATTTAGCAAGGCCTAGGGATCATACTTCTTATTTCGCACTTAATTCATGTTATGCTTATTATTACCTTTGCCCCTTTTATGCATGCACATCTGCAGGTGGATCATATGCCCATGGCTTACTCTCCATCCATTGACACACAAAACAATATAGTAATGGTCTGGGAACAGACAGACGATCTGACTAACAAGTGCTCGCCAAATAACATAACTTTTGAACCAAGCAATAGCTTCCCAAAGTTTGATATGCCTAGGTATACTAGGGAAAAAGTGTCGCTATCCTACATCCTGAAACCGAATCGAAGGTATCAACCCTTTTTGTGGCGCCGTTGTCGGGGAAGCAAAATTATTTCTATCCTGGTGAGGTTACTAGAGACCTTGTTAGCTAGTTTTACTTCTATTTTAGTTTACTAATTGTTTTAGTATACTTTTTATTGTCTATTAAAAATCCAAAAACATTTTTAGTTGTTCTTGTTATTTATCTTTTACTTTGTTAATTTTTTATCTCAAAAAAATTCTAAAAAAAATTAACATGGCACAAAAGAAGCTTGGGGAATATGCAACCCCCAATGAGGATTATATTCGTGCACCTATTACTCAGCCTGCTGTTGCAGCAAAAAATTATGAAATTAATCCTAACTATTTGAGCCTTGTTCAGCAGAACCAATTTGGGGGCTTAATTTCTGAGGACGCAGGGGTTTGCACTTAAACACCTTCACTGAAATTTGTGACATGATGTGCATTAAAGATGTTAATCCTGATGTTGTAAGGCTATGCCCATTTCCTTTCTCTCTTAGAGGGAAAGCTAAAGACTAGTTGTTATCATTGTCAAAGGGCACTATTACTTCATGGAATGCATACACTAGTGCTTTCATGTCTAAATTTTTTCCTCTAGCAAAAACTATGCAATTATGGTCTAACATTACAGGTTTTAGGCAAGAAGACCGCGAGCCACTAGCGCTTGCATGGGAAAGGATGAAGGAGTCTGTAAGGAACTGTCCCAAACATGGGATGGAATAGTGGTTAATTATAGATTTATTTTATAATGCCCTTAATCCTGTATCCAAGTCTATGCTTGACACTGCAACCGAAGGCACATTCATGGGCAAAGGAGTTGAAGAAGGAACAAAGCTTCTTGATAACATGAAAAACAACCATTCCCAATGGCATGGGGAGAGATCCTCAAGAAAGGTGAACACCATTACTGAAACTGAGAATGAAGAACTGATCGCAAAGGTGAATGGGCTACTAGGTATAGTCAAAGGTAAAGAAACCCAAGTTAATGCCATCACCAATGCTGATATTCAGGATGTAGACTTCATTGCTTGTAATCCTTATATGCCTACTTGGAAGAGTCAAAATTATGGCTCTAATTTTCAAAAGAATTATTCTAATCGTGCAGGCAATCCAAGCCCAAATAGTAATAGCAATAATGGAGTTAGTGATAGCAATCTTGCTGCACTAGAAATCTCATTAAAATCTTTTATGAATTCTCAAAATGAGCAAAACAAGGTGCTAATGAAAATCACTGAAAACCACGATACTCTTATTGCTAAATTATCTAAACAAGTTGTGAGTATGAAAAGTGATATGCAGGATCTCCAAGAGAGAACCAAGACCGTGGAGGCACAATTGGTCAAAATAGCCGAGAGTCAAACTCTCATACTAGCAAGATTTGTAGGAAAGCCCGAGCCTAACCCGGTAGAAGAACTCAAGATGATGAGAGTCGGTGATTAGCAATGCCCCTACACCGGACTACACCGTGGAGGACCTAGTCAAGACCATTGAGGGAGGTAGAGAAGCCGTGTACCAACAATTTATCAATCAAGTTGCAATAAAGGTACGTGAGCTAGAAGATGAGTATAAAAAGCAAGCTGAAAAACTCCGTGCTAAGTAAGAAGATATATTTGAGTCAACCATTAAAATTAATATAGGAGTTAATGAAATTGCTGCACTATGTGATCTAGTTGCTAGTGTTTCAACTATTCCAAAAAGTTTATTTGATAGACTAAATCTTGGCTCATTTAAGTTAACTGAACTTAAATTACACTTAGCGGATTCTGCATACAAGCAAGCTGTAGGCATCAAAGAAAATATTGTCGTTAATGTTAAAGGATGTCCAGCTCTTATTGATGTAGTTGTAGTTGATATGCCTAAAGATGCCAATGCACCTATCATTCTAGGTAGGCCATTTTTAAGAACTTTAAAGGCTTTGATTAACCTTCATGAAAGGAACGCGAGGATTGATCTACCCTCGCGAGAACCTTTTGTTGTTAATTTTCCCAGGAAAAAGAAGGCAAGGAAGAATGATGATGGAATCATCACCTTGAAGGCCAACTACTTCGTAGTGGGAACTCCACTCAAAAAAGCCCAAATGAACAGAAATGATGGTCAAGCTAAATGACCAAAACTAGAAGCGTTGCATGGGAGGCAACCCATGTTAAATAAATTTTAGTAAGTTTTATTTTTTAGTTATTTGTTTTAGTTTTAGTATAATCCAAGTTAAATAAAAGTGTTCAAAAGATTCAAAGGAGAAGAATAGAAGTATGTTTAAATTATGCCAAATCATTGGTCTCATTATCATTGCTTTGTTTTATATTATTATTCTGCTACTATTTTGTATTCCTTGACTAATCTTTCAGACTTAGAAGAAATTCCAGAGAAAAGCTCCAGAAATTGAGTTAACTATGACTTTAACGAGCATCCATATGGGCATGCGTCCCCTGTATCGATGCTCGTAGCATCCCTAGCGACTCGATGATTAAAATGAATGAAGAAACAGAGAGTTTAACAAGGGACTATACGGGTAGAGCCTGCCCGTATTGGTCCCCATATCAAACTCAGACGCAAAAGGCAGAAATCGTCGAAGACATTACAAGGGCTTTACGAGCAGACATATGGGCATACGTACCTGTATCGGCGTCCGTATCGCGACAGTGAAATTGGTGACGAGGTTACTGAAAGGCGACCACCCATATGGTCGCGATACAACCATATTGCTGCCCATATCGGAGCACATCGACACCGACTTCCAGGTTCAAAACCCTAACTTAGAGCAATAGGGATTCATACGGGCAAAACCCGCCCATATCGCTGCCCGTATCGTGACCACGACCATGATATCCGCCAAGGGAGGTAAGAAATCGCAAATTCTTCACACCTTTTATTTTCTCCTCCTCTAAACCTTCAAAAATTCTCCAAAGATCTTGAGCTCTACGCGTTTTTAATTCGATTCCTCGCACCTCAACGATCTACGGTATGTTTCTCTTTCAATCCCCCATTTATTTTGATCAAATCCATGCTTCATCTCTTGTCATTATAAATCTAGACCTAGCACTTCCATGAAACAATTTTAGTGATGAGCATGTTTAGTAATCATCTTTTAGAGGAGATTCCTTTGTATAATGTGTAGAGGATACATCATTGTTTAATTATATTGGATCAAAAGTTTTATTTTGCAATTTTATTTTTAGATGATGAACACAAGGACCGCGCGCGTGTGCAAGCCGCCAAGGCATCGACGTCAAGTGCACCTCCACCAACAAATGACCGGATGGGCATTCAACTCACCGGAGAGAGACCCATTTCCCGGTTCAACGTACTGTTCAACCGGGAGATCAAGAGCACCAAGTGGGCTTGTCCCACTACCATTAAACAACTCGGTATAACTAATGATTTCAATTTGCTTTGCAACTGAGTTGGCTTGTCTCCATTTGTTTTTCAGGGTGTTCCAACATACCGATGGCTCACTCTTGAGCTACTAAGCACTCTGATGCACAATGTGAACTCCATGACTCCATGGAATGAGGTACAAGGGACCGAGAGGGTGAAATTTCGTCTCATGAACCACGACTTTGACTTGAGCTTCAACGAGTGGTGCAACTGCTTCGGGTTCTTCAACAATGACACCCACATCCATTGGGCTAACAGTTTTCTAAGTCCATCTCTCCTTGAGCATTTTTGTTCAATGGCTCTTTATAATAATGTCCCCAAAGGGGGAGATACCGAGTGCCCTGCTATTCGCTATTTGTACTATGTTATTGCTAACACCTTGCAGGCACGCAACGAGTTCACAAGAGTGAAGAAAGAGGACATGCTAGTCCTCACTAAGGCTGCAATCCTAGAATGCAACATGACGCCAAACTTGGGCGCCATCCTCTTGTTCTATTTCGACCGTCAAGCTGTCCAAACCCGTGGACCATCATATGCGGTGGAGTTGCCACCGTCCTCGCCAATTCGCAGGTGAGCACTTACTTGGATTTCGTACTCTTAGATCTTTTCATATGGTTTCTAGGGTCAATGGTCGATAAGTTGTGCATATCCCTAGAGCAGAACGCACTTACCCTAGTCATGTACCTCACTATCTATTCTCTATCGAGGATGGACGTCTACATTATGATGTGCAGGTTGAACAACACCACCCCAATGAACAAGATGATGAAGAAGAAGCACATGAGCAAGATGATGAAGTAGAACAAGAAGAACAAGACCCGAGACAAGAAGAGCAGCCTCATTAAACCACGTACCATGACATATTAGAGATTGAAGGTAACATCAACAACATGAACAACCTTGCCAGCAATCTTTGAGACATGCCTACAACTTCTCGCAACAATTCACCTCATGGAACCCACATGGGTACGATGGTACGTATTATACATCACCACAATGATTCAACAAAGAGGGCTTGCAAAAGCCCAAGCTTGGGGATGTCTCCCCAATAATTGAGAGTGGTGTTTTATATTTTTTAATTTTATTGTTATTTGAGGTTGTGCTCCACTTGGAGCTTGAATCACTTGTGTTGGCTTTGTTCTAGCACTTTATTTGCTTTTATTTGTTTTTCCCTTTCATTTTTTTGTTTGAAGTTTTTAATAACTTTGCCTTATGCCCAATTTTATTTTATTTCTATCCCAATCCTCAAAATGCCAAAAATATTTTTTCCTTTTATCATTCGGCTTTAAGAGACTCCAATGCCTCCAAATTATTTATTTGAAGGAGAGGATCTTCTTGAGTTTTCAATAAAAATATCATACGAAAGAGGAATGCGAAAATCTTTATGAGAGGTATGTCTTATGTCTCCCACTTTTAATATTTGGATGTCTATTATAGATAGTAGTGTTGTTGAGATTATTATGCTAGTGGGAGTAATTCTTGATAGTTAGAGTAAAGCTTCTTTATGCATGTGTACTTTGATTAAGTAAGCTTTTACTCTAGTTCTTTTAGCTAACCGAGTTTTGCCTTGGAAATAATATTGCCAAACAACATGAATAAGAAGAAGTCTGGAATTAAAGACTTGAGTTAGTTTTAATTGTCTAGAGAGTATGACCCTTGAAATTGTTCAACACCATAGCTGTTTTGATTGACTTGATAGCACTTTTCAAAGTGTCTTGTTGAAAAATATAATGTCTAGAGGTGATAGAGAGCATGCCTAAAATCTTGACTTGTTTGTTAAAGTATGATATTGCTTTACGTGTGTCTGCAGCACTGTCGCACTCCATGGTATGTCGAGTACTCCTCTGGCTTATGAATGATCCCAAGGAGGAAACTCCTGGATTTCAGCTATGAGTTGCATAAAGTTTGTAGCAAGCAATTGCTAATGATGAAAATATTAGCTATTATGGGTCTGCGTTCAAAGTGTTGGGTGCTATGCTCCTCTGATAAAATGTGCACTCAGTGTGCGCCCAACATCTGCACAGTCTGATCAAACTCACTTAAATTTTGGGCATGTTGTCGTTACTAAAAGACTGAAAATTCTAAAGGCAAGTATAGAAAAGAAGTGTTAGAAAAGCCATGATTTACTAATGTGGTTGTAATGAACTTTCTTTGGCTATATTGCTCTTGACATGATCTCTCGCTCATAAATTGACTTAAGTTGAAACCGTTCCTCGTTCCTTGGCAAAACTAAGAGTTTTCTAGAAGAATTTGAATAGAACTTTCTAATCTTATTATTCCTTCTTATAATTTCTTTATTGTGATTGTCTTGACATATTGAAACCTGCATTGTATTATTGACATCACTCTACCTATACTAGCTTTCAGATTGATGAAGTGATGATGCATGAGACTACCAATTGTAAGTGATCTTGCTTTCTCGTTATTTCAATTTAAACATCGAGTTCATGATGATCTTTGGTTTCTTGCTCGAGGACGATCAAGGTTTAAGCTTGGGGATGTTGATAGCTGCATAATCCAACATCTATACCTTAAGTTTAAATCTCATATTTGTCATGAAAATGATAAAATATATTTCAATCTTTGCCATTAATGCCTAATTACCACCAAGTGTGGAAATCTTCTCTTTAAATGTTTGCTTTCAGGAATACACCTTTTCACGATGAAATTGGGAAAATTAATGAAGAATTATGAATTTCCAATACTCCCAAGTCAAAGGGCTCGCGTAGCTGACTTCCAAAGAGTTTAACGGGCAGCCATACTGGCAGAACCCGCCCATATCGGCGTTCGTATTGGCTTCCACCGCCTTACGCCATGTCAAACCTAGCGACTTTCGTGAAGGAGCCTCTATATAAATCAACCCTTAGGCACCGCATATGAGAAACGGAACGGCCAAGAGATACAAAGATCGCCACACGACACCAAGGAGAAGGAGTCCAGCCGTCGCCACCATAGCCATCCATTTGTCCACCTCATAGCCATAGACATCTACTTATAATCTCGATCTTCATGATTGGCAATATTGTAAGGATATTTTATATTGTTATTGAATCAATCTATACAATTTTTTCTTTGATCTCGTTATGAGTGAGTACTCCTCACGGGCTGCGAGCTCGATGAAGCCTCGCAGCGATTATGTGCATGATCTAATCTATATGGGGATATTGTGTTGAGTATGAATGTGATATTTCAGTTGTTTGTCATCTCGTTGCCTTGATCCAAAGACTTCACAGGTACCCAAAATCCAAGAATTGATCAAGGTAATGAGGAGGTATGAGTGGTGCTTCACCCTCTAGATCGAATCCCAGTAATAGAAGGGGTAGTAAAAAGAGGATCTGAGATCCACTTGGGATCATGACAATTTCACAAATCCTAAAGCTTTAGTCTTTTACTGCTATCTTAGACAGTGCTGCTGTGGTACAGTAGTAGGACTAGAAAGTCTACTGCCAGATGTAGCTCACTAAAACTAGTAGAGTTTATGGACGTGTCGCCCACAATATTTAACATTATTTAGCACTTAATTCATCTTATGCTTATTATTTTTATCTTTGCCCCTTTTATGCATGCACAGCTGCAGGTGGATCCTATGCCCATGGCCGAAAGTGCGAGTTTACCGGGTTTGGAAATTTACAAAATGAAAGGCTTACATAAATGGAAGCGTGGTTAGACATCAAAGTTGCACTCTGCACTATCGATTGAATCTACATAAATTGAAGGGCTACTTGAAAGTGGCAAGTATAATGTTATGGCTTTGAAGTTCATCTTCTAGATGAGTGTGTTCCTAGCATGCATGGCGACAGAGAAAGTTATTTTGACTGATCGAATGTCATTACAAACACTAGAATACAAAGTGTCACTCTTCTGCCAAAATATATATATTAAACAACATCATTTGATGATGGAACAATGTCAAAATAGTTGACATGTTGCAAAGAATATAAATGTCTGAGTTGTATAGATCGTTGAAGAAACACTCTCTCACGAGCAACCATGGTCAAGGACACATAAGTCTGATATGGTGTCATGATTGAATACATCTGGATTATTTATACTCTAGTGCAAGTGGGAGACTAAAGGAAATATGCCATAGAGGAAATTAATAAATTGTTTATTTGCATATTTCATTTAGTTCATAGTAAGTTTAATACTGTGCTATAACTGTGTCAGTCGGAGAACACTGATACACGTGTGGTATTAAACAACCAGAGTCCCTAGTAAACTTCTATTACTAGCACATTGCTCAACTGATGATTAGTTTCCGGATCATGTGACATTTATGTCTAATTGATAAAGAGGTTCATACCATTAAGCAAATGTCATGATGGACATACCCAACTTTATTATGTAACACGATCGTGTCACGATGTTCATGTTGCGATATTAAGAAATGTTGTAACCTAAATCCTTAGACCGTGAGATCATATGTAATCACTACTTCCGATAGAAGCTTTGATTGCATCAATCGTCTCTTCCTTAACCGGGTGATTGAAAAGGTGCTTTCGGGTTTTCCAATGGAGTATGTTGAGGCTTATGCATCTAGACCAGGATTTGTTCTTCCGTGTGACGGAAAGATAATCTGGGCCCACTCAGTGAGATTTCATCCAATGTTGCAACATGTGACTAGGTCACGTGGATGGAATATCACAGAACGAGTAAATGGCAATATCGGTAACGAGATTGAAAAAGGTATGGTGATACTGATGATCAAGTCTCGGATGTTGCAAGTATCATAGAAACAAAGGGAATATGAGATCGACGTTTGTGTTTCAATGACGAAAGACCTTCGTGAATGCACATGGGTCATTACGGAGAAACTCTGGTCCCATAATGATCATTTACCAGAGAGGAGCCTCAGTGGTTTTTGGAGTATTCCCAAACCTTAAGGGTATTACGCTTAAGGGTTCGATGACATGTAAGATGGTTTTGGTACATTCGGAATTTTCAGAGTATTGACAAGAGAGAGACAGAAAAGTTTCACGGTGATCCGAAAGTTGTTTGTAGGTTTTTGGAAGGGTTTCGGAGTAATGGCAATTAAGTAAATAATGAATTAGTATTAATAAAATGAATTAATATTAAACATGATTATTTATTTAATTAATAAAGGCAGCCTACCTTAATGGGCTCCTCCCGGAGGGGAGTCCACTAAGGCCTAGCCGCCCCCCTTATTGGATAAGGTGGAAGGGGGCCTAGGGCTTGGCCCATAGGCCCAGCCAGCTAGGGATTAGGGTTTGGGGGCGCCCTAGAGCTGCTCCCTCCCTCCCTAGTCGTCGGCCCTAGGTTGCCTTGGTGGGGGTAAGGGTGCCCCCTATATAAGGAGGCCCCTTGGGAGGAGGAGAACACACAACAGATGAGGGTAGCTCCTTTGAGGAGCTCTCCTCTCCTCCCCCACATCTCCCTCTCTCTCATGTGGCTCCCCAAAGGGCTTCGTAGGAGCAAGATAAACTCCACCACTGCACACCATCGTGATGCGGGAATTCTGGATCTGATCCAAACCGATCTACTTCCGCAAATCTTGGCAGGGATAGAGATCCGGAAGAAGTCATCGTTAACCGTATGTGTATAATCCCGCAAGGTGCTGCACTTGCGGTACTCAGTCGTTGCGCTGGTGTTATTGCATTGGTGTCGTGACATCAAGTTCTACACGACCTTGAGGTTGGCTACGTTGGCTTCATCATCAATGTCTGTGCGGGGGCATAATCCCTGCATTCGATCTACAAGAGTATGTCACTGAATCTCTAGCTAATCGTTACAGCATTAGAGCATCTCCAACAGAGGCGCTAAAATAGCACCACGCCCAAAAAACCGCCAACTTACTGCGGTGAGGCGCGTTTTGGCCGCTCCAACAGACGTGCTAAAATCGCGCGCGCTTCAAATAATATTCCGCGCGCTCCATTTTGCACAATCTCGTGCACCAAATATGGCCCCTCGCTCCAGCGCGCGTGAAAAGCCACAGCGAGCGCGCGCGGTCAACTACCTCCTGAAATTTCCCCACGCGCCGCATCTCAATTTCCGCCTCCCACTCCGGCGCCGCCGCCGCGCCTATTCCGCCACCGCCTTGCTAGCCGTCGTAGATCAGCGCGCGCCGGTACTCCATGAGTTTTTTTGGCGCGCCGGAGCTGCTCCAATTGACGGTCGGCAACCACGCCGCCGCCGCCCCTTGCTCGCCGGCGCTGCTCCAATCAAGCGGGCGTTCAACCGCGCCTCCGCCGTGGATCACCATGAGCCGCGCGCAGGTATGTGGCGTCGTACCAAATCGATTTTCTTTCATTTGTAGAGGTGATTTTAGATGGCTAAAATGAGGATTTTTGCATTCGTAGATGAGCTCCTCGTATGATTCGTCCGATGAGGAGATGGATTTATAAGAGGAAGAAAATATGTTGATGATTTTGGCTATGCGCGCAAAGCGGCCGAAGCATGGTGGTTCCATGTTCGGTCGCCGAAAGTTGTGGACGGAGCGCATTGAGGGGCACAACAAGTTGATTCGTAGCTATTTTGCGGATGAACCAATTTTCCCTGATAGCTACCTCTGTCGCCATTTTAGGATGAGTATCAAATTGTTGTGTTGTAATAATTCAACTATTTATTGTTGATTTATCTGTGTGTGTTTGATTTTCATGTGATGGATGCATGTGAGATTTTTGTTTGTGCGCTGTAAAATGAAGCGCCTGGTGGAGCGATGTTTTTGCCGCGTCACAAAATAGAGCATCCGGTGGAGCGCCGGCTTTTAGCGCGCGTGAAAGGCTAAAATACCGCTCTAAAAACCTTTTAGCACGCATTATTTTAGCGCCACTGTTGGAGATGCTCTTACTAATAAATAGGTCTTGGACAATTCGGGGTTGCGTAGATAATAATTTTTTTGTTATTAACATCGAACCCCAACAGAAGTAGCAATCACAAATAATTGTACAAAAATTTCTCAGCTCTGACTCAAATATATCACATAACATAGAATGAGACTCATACAATTATTGTAGCACCACAAAAAGTAGAAGCGGTCCTATTAAGTTTTGATAACCAGATCCATCACATAATCTTTCACGGCAATAAGTTAAAAGTGTGATATCACACGGTTTAACTCTCTGTAACACACAATCCCTCGACCACCAAAAACTCATTTCGTCCAGGGTAAGAAGTGATACAACAAAGTGCTAACTGCTTGGCCTTCAGTTCAGTTGGTGGTGAAGTTCTAATGAACAAGGAATAAAATGAAGTGGAAATCACTTTTCTCCAATGAAAGGAACATATATGTTTGGTGCACATACTAGGTAGAGGCTCATACTTACTTAATTACTTCTGTTCGTACCAAGATCAGAAGTAGTCTTATTGTTCAACAAATGGCATCCCTTAGAGTAGATAGCGCATAATGATGAAGTCGGTGAGTCACTTGTGTAGAAGCATTTAATTGATTTGATTAATTACATAAAAGGATCAACGTCTAAATATAAAATAAAAAGTCTAGACTCCTACTTTGAAAAGGATTCCCACATAGGAACATAAACTTACTACTTAAGTTGAAAGAAGTGAGGGGATCAATGAATAAATATGATTATATCATGACCTCATATAACATAAGAACCACTTATAAGAGAAAACATGTGCCAACATTGTCTGCATGACTTAAGAAATTTAGGAGTTCATAAATACTTACAGCCAATGATAGACACATGTTTCATGCTTTTATACTACCTCGGTCACGCTCTATACTTCCAGAAATTCGGTAATTTACCGCCGCTAATAGGCAACATGTTATAACATAAAATGCTATCACAACTATTAAATTCATATCAAGGTTTAAAAAAATTATAGCAAGCTTTATTACGTAGTATAGCCAACCAAAATTAAGACTTTTGTGGCACCACATAACCTATTGTGAACTCAATTTAATTATAGATCCGAGGTTCCTATGATATTTTATAGATCCCAATGCACAAACCTAATTATATAATGTTATATTATTCATAGATTCAAGCAATGGGGAACATACATAGCTACCGGCCGTTGTGGTCGCCGCCGTGGCATACTGTCCAGTCTGGCCCGCACCGCCGCAATCGAGCTAGTAGTGAGGCGGAGCGGAGCTAGGTTTCATATAAGTGGGCTGGTGGTGGTGGGTTTAGGATTTAACTGGCTAAGGTTGAGAGCAACTGGTGTGGGGGAAAGAACTTACTATGACAACCATTTCCTAATAAAAATTTAACAAGCCGCAATGAGTAATGTCACATTCTCCCCCAACATTAATTCAACTAAACATTAATCTTAATTGAGTTTGTATGTATAAACATTAAACACCCAAATTTTCGTTATATATAGGGACATGATAATTACACATGTATGTACAATATATGTGGCAATGAACTTGTCCAAAATAAACAAGCCACCAAAGGAGAAAACTATAGAGTAATAACTCGACACGAAAACTATTCGATTAGTATGAACTACTACTTGCTAGATTTAGGATAATCAGGTAACATGTAACTACGACAGGCTTTAGAAATGTTCTACATTTTTTCAATAGTTTCTTGCACCTAACAGGCTAATTCTGTGCACCTCGCCCTCATCTCCGCCATGTGATCATTCGTCTAAGCCTGCACTTCGGCGATTGGTGCTATCATGTTGCCGCCGTACACTATCTCCCTTTATTTATGGTTATGAAGGATCTCATTTTACCATAGCTTGTGCAACGATTGCTGATGCATGTAAAATGCATCTATTCCCTTTATAGTTTATTGTGTTAAATCCATAACAACTAGAAACTTTATCACATTTATTGGGACTAACCTACTAATACTTGTAAAAGTGCAAAAGTTTCATGTTTTACACTTTTTTGTGTAGTACTTGCACAAAGATAGAAAGAGACTCCCTCATTTTGGTCAAAAATGGAGCTCGTATGTGAGGTGAATCCCGATTACTGAAGGGTACAGAAGCAGTTTTGGGAACCCAAAAGTTGTTGACGTGATTGAATCAAACTCTTCTATATGAGATGGATTCGTCCAAGCCACAACTTGAGGGACTTTTGGGGCCTTGGAGAAGTCCATGGGAAGGTGTAAGAGGTTCTCAAAATCTCTTTAATCAAAGGTTTTAGATCAGATGGCCCCGATGAAGTCTCTAACACTATATATTAAGATGCAAACCTATTTTTTAGAGCACCCATCATTGTCACGAAAATTCCTCCCCTTGGAAGCCGCCAAGGAGTAGGACAAACTCATCCACACCAGCATCATCTACAAGGAATAAGGGGGCTAAGGTTCCGCCGCTGCCCTAGGGTTGTGATGTCTACGCACGCTTCTATCCTTGTAGACAGTGTTGGGCCTCCAAGTGCAGAGGTTTGTAGAACAGCAGCAAGTTTCCCTTAAGTGGATCACCCAAGGTTTATCGAACTCAGGGAGGAAGAGGTCAAAACTATCCCTCTCAAACAACTCTGCAATTACAATACAGAAAGTCTCTTGTGTCCCCAACACACCCAATACACTTGTCAGATGTATAGGTGCACTAGTTCGGCGAAGAGATTGTGAAATACAAGTAGTAGTGATGATTATAAATAGTAAATGTAATCTGAAATAAATATTGCTGCGAGCAAACATGTAACAAAACTGAATGTAAACGGTGTGCAAAGCTTGGAAACAAGGCCTAGGGATCATACTTTCACTAGTGGACACACTCCCAACAAATATAACATAATTGAACCAATAGATACTATCATCAATATGCAACTCAAAACAATTCTCCAATGGATAAAAAAACACTAATCATGCGTAGGGCTATGAAGCACTCCTCAAAGTCCGTATTTTCCCAAACTAGATTGTCCCACACTGTCACCATGAATGCACTAGATGGTTCCAACAAACATCAATAATTCATAGAGACATTAACCAAAAAGACACACATGATGCGCACACTGTCACTGTCACACCATGATACAAGGTATCTCCGGAGTTTATAAATATAAAGCACGGGAGTAGGATAATATCTGAATAATAGCATCTACCAATTCAACTAGATACAAAGCTCATGATCACATAAAGATCACATCATGGGAGAGAGAGGTGAACCACATAGCTACCGGTAGAGCCCTCAGCCCCGGGGGAGAACTACTCCCTCCTCATCATAGGAGACAGCAACGACGATGGAGATGGCAGTGAGGTCAATGGAGACGGCGGAGACGGCGATGGAGACCGATGGAGATGGCTCTGGGGGCACTTCCCCGTCCCGGCAGGGTGCCGGAACAGAGACTTCTGTCCCCCGAAATTTGTCTTCGACGGCGGCGGAGCTGCGGAACTATTCTGGGAAAAACGCCGATTCTCCTAGGGTTTTCCGTCGGGAGGCTTCTTATAGGCAAAGGGGCGTCGTCAGAGGTGGACCAGGGTGGTCTCACACATAGGGGGCGCGGCCAAGGGCTGGGCCACGCCGCCCTACTGTGTGGCCAGCCCGTGGCCCCCCTCTGTCTCCTCTTCGGTCTTCTGGAAGCTTCGTTAAATAATAGGAGGTTCGGCTTTTGTTTCGTCCAATTCCGAGAATATTTCCTATGTAACTTTTCTGAAACACAAAAATAGCAGAAAATAGGGAACTGGCACTGTGGCATCTTGTTAATAGGTTAGTTCCGGAAAATGCATAAAAATGCCACGAAGTGTAACAAAACACTAGGCAAATGGTGTAAGAACAAGCATGGAGCATCAAAAATTATAGATACGTTTGAGACGTATCAGCATCCCCAAGCTTAACTCCTGCTCGTGCTCGAGTAGGTAAGTGATAACAAAAGAATAATTTTTGAGGTGACATGCACCATCACAATCTTGATCATCTATGTAAAGCATTGAGTGTTGAGATCAAAGAACTTAAAACATGGGCATGAAAGACATAATCTTGATAGAAGAAACTTAGCAACCATGTTATAACATGAAAAAGAACACAAATGAAAGATCATGAATAATGAAACAATGAAAGTCAAACGTGTGTTCAAATCATATGGAAAATATAGCAAATTGTTTTCAGCTTGTCCCTCATGGAATAGCAAAACATAAATGCATAGGACACCTTCAAGTTTAAGAGGGCGACTAGATACAAATAATTTAAGAATAAGTGAAACCATAATCATGAATCAATCAATGATAACTTTGGGACAATGCACATTATATTCAGAATGATAACTATGCTCTCTTAGAAGGTGCATAAAGGTAGAAGGTGGAGACTCAACATAAAAGTAAAAGAAAGGCCCTTCGCAGAAGGAAGCAGTGATTAAACATGTGCTAGAGCTTTTCATTTGTAAAACAGAGAGATAAAAGCTGGATTTTGAGAGGTGGTTGTCTTTGTCAACGACTAGCAATGGGTTTCTTACTATCTTTCATACAAAAAGTAAGCAAGTTTTTGAGAGAGGGATTGGCACTTTGGTGCTCTTTTATAAATCTTGGCACTCCTCCCCACCTTTTTTCCTTTCACAAACCATGGCTAACCGATTCCATCGGGTGCCCACCAACATTCACATACCATGGAGGAGTGCCTTTTTTCTTTCTTTTTTCTCTTTTTTTTGGAATAAAACAATATGGAAGATAGCAAATCCGACCACTACGTCCCCATGAGCTAAAAACAGTGTCACAAAACGAGAAGTGTTTTGAAGGTTTTCTGAAAGGTAGCACATGAAAATTTACTTGGAATGGCTTATAAATACCATGCATAGGAATTTATAGTGGACACATTGGAATAACTTGGTTTTTGGGAGTTGGATGCACGAGTAGAGCTCATACTCAGTACAAAATGAGGGCTAGCAAAAGACTGGGAGCGACCAACTAAGAGAGCAATAATGGCCATAATCATGCATAGCGACAAAACATCATTAAGAGAAGCATAAGATGGCACCAAATGATCATAGAGGCTTATGGCGACTTTGTAAGAGTCAAACATGTTGTAAGCATGCGCGAAGTCAACCCAAATAAAGCATCAAAGGAGAAAACCAAATAAATGCTTTCATATAATAAAAACAACGCATGATTTTTTTCAAAGGCTCATTAAGAAATCTCAGTCATTTGAGACAAGTCATGCTACAGCAAAAATCACTAAGCATACTATCAAAATGATATCAAGCATGGTATGCAAAAGTCTAAGCCGCAGTCTAAACAAGCTCCTTTTTGTACCACTTTTTTGCATGAAACTTTTTCTCTTTTCCAACACCATTCGAACCTTTTTGAAACAACTCTTTTTATGAAAACCAACATAGACCAGAGGTCCAAATACACCTTGATGCAAAGATATAATAAGAACTGAACAAAAATCAAGGCGAAAAATGAAAGCTAAATGCAGTAGCAGAAAAAGAGAACACTCGTTGAACGATAAGAGTGAAAACTAGAGTGTTCTTGGCAATGGAAAACGGAGTAAGTCTTTCTCCAAAACAACATGATGTGATACAAACATTTATTGCAACAACCAAAACAAAATAAAACTGAAAGTAAAAACAACTGACACTCCAAGAAAAACGCATAGTGCATAAAGCAATAAAAATATAGTGTCTTGAAAGGTGACCTGATTTTTGCCGATGGAGAAGGGGGTGCCTCGGGGGGCATCCCCAAGCTTTGATGCTTGTACCTCTTGGATATTTCTTGGGGTGCATGGGTATCCCCAAGCTTGAGCTTTTGTCCATTCTTCAACTCATCTCATCATTCTCCAATCCCTACACTTGAAAACTTCCTTCATACAAAACTAAACACAATTCTATTAGCAACATTAGTGTAAGCATAATAATGAATCAACCCCTTTTGCTTCAGATTTCAACTCAAAACCACCACATATAAAGCATATACTATTGTAGCAACTTCCCCAAAAGTTCTGTGATCAAAAGAACTTAAAAACAAAGCGATCGAGAGGCAAACACAAATAGTGGCAGAAATCTGTCAAAACAGAACAGCTGACAAAGGTCGATTTTTTAGAGGGTTTTCTGTTGCTCAAATCAAAAAGTGTATAACTAATTAAAGTTTGGATATAACCTGGGGCATATGCACAAGAAATTGCAGGTCAAAAATATATTCTGAGAATTTTCACGATTTTTTACGGTGAAGCACCGAAATCTGTTTCAGGACAGCAACTTCCCCAAATCTTACCTCACTCAAATTAGAGGTTTCTCTTGGCACAAAAACGAATTAAAAATGATAAGGAGCGGTTATTACAGTAGTAATAACTTCCAAGACTCAAATAAAAGAAAAAGTGTCGTCGTGGTGAAACAACATATGCCATAGGATGGCTTAAATGGGGGCCGAACTAGATGCTGGAGGATTCGGGAGAGGGGAACGAGCTAAAAAGCACGACAGAAAGAGACACTGATCTACCCAGGTTCGGGGCTCTCGTAAGGAGATAACACCCCTACTCCTGCTCTACTGATTGTATATTTGGGTTGATGTAGTACACAACAATGGTGCTTCCAAGCTCTCTGCTAGAGAAGGAAGATGAACTGCTAAGTGTAGGAGTACAGTGTGACCAATCTACCTTCAACCTTTCAACCTTCTTCTAGCGACCAACTTTACCAGGGCTCCCTATGCCACCTTATATAGTGGTGGCCAGGGTTACAACGGTCATAGAAGACCAGGAGACACCAACTACACTCCAAACAGGACTTACTGTCGAGGGCAGACGCCCACGACTTTCTCCCTGATTGCTCTCGATGGGACTCCCCTTGCTGTATCTTGTACCTCTTGAACTGTGGCCTTACCTCTGTGCGGTAAGCTCGTACTTGTGCACAGTGAGGGTAGGTAACCTCCACTGTGCACCCTGCCATCTTACTCTGCTACCATGCTTGGATGTTTTCTTCCTTGATTGTAGGGATGTGACACCTTGGTTGACTTAAGTATCCCGGATATGACCATTGGCCATACCCAGGACTTATATGCCGGACCAACGACCTACGAGGGTCGGGTAATCCAGCCTCCCCTGCTCCTGCACAACACACAAAATAATTAGGCCGGCATATCTGAGTATATGCCGGCACACCTATACTAGTATTCCGGCTATACCGGCATATCCAGACACCAGCCGGGATATACATATATGCCGGCCTGGCCGATGCTCCTATATTCCGGCCAGGCCTTTTCTTGGTCAACCAGCATAAAAGTCAACCATAGACCTTGTGTCTTTCTAGTCTCTTGACCCTACCGGGGGTCATCCCCCCGACACTAGTCCCCGAAGCTGCCGAGGTTCCCCAGTCATAACTGTGGAGCCTTGACAGGTTCAACATACCTTTCTTCATTATGCCCCGGCGATCAGATTTATATGCCGGCACATCTGCACATATCCCGGCCTCTGTTCCTGTTCCAAAACTTATTCCGGCCGGTCCCGAGGGTATTCCGGACGGAACATATACATCGGGCAATTAATCCGACATATAGACGAGTCTTCCTCGAGAAGCCATGCCTGACAGCTTTGCATCGAAACTTGTAACTGCCCTGCCACCTCGAACGATCACCCACGATGTGACGGTTCACAGTGCAGCAGTTACTTCTCGCCATCATTGCGTCATGGCACGGTTACAGGAACCGCCGCCCCACTCCGTGCCGCCACGTGGCGACTCTCTGCAGGCACGGTCGGGGGAGTGGAACACTCCCACGATCCCCACGACCCCCACGACCCTGACCTGGCAGACCTATAAATAGGGCGGCGGGGGTAAACTTATCTTTTTACCCCCCACCACCATCGTCTTCCTCCTCTGCTCCTTTGCCTCCTGCGCTTGACCGCCGGTCCGAAGAGCAGCATCGCCGCCGCAGCCGACCTGCTCCCCGCCGACGCCGACGCCCGACGACGCACGGCATCACCATTGACGACGCCGCCGCCGCCTCTTCTCTCCGCAGCATTGCCGGGAGATTGGATCTTCCTGCACGCTCGCCGCCGCTCCATCGTCGCCGGCCAAGCTCCGGTGAGACCTCCCTCTGTTCTTCCTCTTTCACGCCTTTTACAACTTCGCACCGGTAGCCCCACTTGCACAGATCTGCTTCAGTCTCAGAGCTAGTTTTCCCTTTGATTCGACTAGCATTGCTAGGCAACGCTCGCAGGTGTTCATCTTTAGGAGTTTTACCCTTATTTGTTTCCTATTTTAACTGTCTCGGTAGATCTTTGATTTCTGCTAACCTTGGGGAGAGTGGTATGCCGGAGAGACTAACCTCCCTCTTTTCTCCGGCCTTGATAGGAATAACATCACGGGACTCCGGCTCTCACGCCTTATCCCGGCCACTAAGATGGCATCTTCAAGCATGACGTGCACCTCGGCCTTTGAGGAAGATACCTCGGCCCGAGCTCAAGGACGCTCCGGCTGGGAGGGGTCGGAGGTTACTCCGGCCGAGATATCCTGGGTCACCTCCACCAGGAGAGTCCCGGAGGGCGTAGCATGCCGGCTACCAGCAGGAGAAATTGTGCCGGCACCTGAACCTGGCGAACGCGTCGTCTTCATCGCCCACTTCGAGCGTGGCTTCGGCCTGCCGGCATCGGACTTCTTCCGGGACTTCCTCAACACCTACGACCTACAACCTCATCATATCCCGGCCAATGCCGTGATGATCCTCTCCGCCTTCGCTGCTTTTTGCGAGGGCTATGCCGGCATAGAGGCCCTTACTCAAGGCTGGGCGAAGTACTTCCAACTGCGGAAGCAAGTCGTCCAAGAGCCGCCCCGGAGCAAGGACGACCCGCCGGAGACGGCCCAGGAAAAGAAGGACCGCCCCATGACCCTCTGCGGCGCGGCCACCATCATGTCTCGAAAGGGCTCGGACTTCCCCAAGGTGGAACTCCTGGAATCTTGCAAGAAGTGGCAGAAAAGCTTCTTCTACGTCAAGAACACCACCGACGAGGATCTGCTCAACCTGCCGCCATTTGTGGACGAGCCACCCTTGGCTATGACGAACTGGACCTACAACCCGAAGAACTCGGTGATGCCGGTGAATGCGCTTCACCGGGTTAAGGGCGAGCTCCTGGATGCCGGTCTTACTCCTCAAGACCTGGTGGCCTGCTATATAAGCCGGCGCGTCTCCCCTCTGCAGCGCCGGTCGCACAAGATCTGCCAGATGAGCGGGCCAATGGACCCCACCCGGCACTCCACACACGAGCTGACTCCGGCCGACATTCTGCGCCGGATTAAGGATGTCTGCAAGTCCTCTCAGGCCACTTTTGCCTGGGGGCTAGAACCATACAGCCGGGATAGGCCCGCCCCAACGGTAAACCATCTTATCCGATACATAAAGTCCATGTCCGGCACATAGATACTCAAGCCGACACATGTCTATTTGCCGACACATATCATATTGATCCGACATACCTCTTCCACCGGCATATTTCCTTGTCTGAATACTTGACTTTGCTGTTTATACAGAAATTCAGCTTCCAAACCATGGAGAACTCCCGGATCAAGATCGCGGCGGACCGCACCGTTGCGGATGTTGAAGATCCGGATCATTGGGATAAGCTTCCCAGGAGCACCCGTGCTGCAGCTGCCATGGGTAAGGGCTCTTCATCCCGGCATTATACTCAAGACCGGAGTGAGATTGATTCTGACGAGGAGATCCTGATGTACTATGACCCGATGCCACTTGCGTACGCCTTTCCAGAAACCCCTATTGCTTACGAGTTTGCAATGCCGTCCTCAGCTATCCCGGACGATATGGTTATCGACGCCGCCCCTCTAAACCAGGGACCTCCTTCCACCGGCGGACGTGCCGGCCGGAAGCGAGGGGTGAAGCCCCAGTCCGACATACCTCAGAGGTCGAAGAGGCAGAAGGTTGGCGTGCCCAAACAGAAGAAACAGAGGCCTGTTGCCTCGGGGTAAATTTCCTTTTCTTTGCATTTCCTCCGACATATCTCTTGTTTGTATTACTGACTTGGTGTTTTCTCTCTTTCAGTGCTCCTCTTGAGCCGGAACAAGCTTCTGGCTTGAGCGGCGACCCGAAGGTTACCAAGCCCGCTGCCCCTGCTACCTCCGACATTCCCTCTGCCAGTCACACGAGCTCCCCGGCGCCGGCATCCTCGCCTGCGCCCGACAAGACCTCCTCCCCGGCGAAGGACGTTCCTCCGCCGGAACAAGACACCTCTGCCCTCGACGTCCACATGGACTCGGGGGCTCAACAGGAACCTCCGGCTCCTGATGTCCACATGGACACAGGAGCCCACCAAGAAGTACCAGACTCCGGCGCGCCCACCGGCGACGCCGGCACAACTGAAAACGCCGGAGCAGACATCAAGGGTAAAGGCCCTTTAGTGCCGGAAGTCCGGACTATTCCGGATCCTGCCTCTGCTGGCCAAGATGCACCGGCCGCGCCGGAACAGCCCGCACCCGAGACTCCTTCAGCTGACAAGACCCCAGCACCAGCCAAGACCACTGCACCGGCCAAGACCACTGCACCGGCCAAGTCCACTGCACCGGCCAAGACCACTGCACCGGCCCAGACCGGTACGTTGAAGATTCAGCCGGCCAAGTCCGGCACACCATCTGCCGCAACTGCTCCTCCTAAGGCAGCGTCCCGGACCAGCTCTGCTCTGGCCCTGCATCTTGGCAGGGCAGCAGCCCGGCCGGGGTACCGGACCAGCTTCTTCGACACCCCAGAACTCGAGGGCCTCGTCCCTCTTGCGACGAAAAGTGATCAGAGCCTCGGCTCTCTTAAGGAGCAGTGCATCAAATGGAACGACGCCAGCAACATGGACACTGCGGACTCAAGGAGCAAGAAGCTGGCCGAAGCCAAGACCAGTGGCGACCCAAGCGACTTCCTGGCAGCGAAGCCCATACCGATCGCCAGCGAGCTCCTCAGCATCCAGCAAAGACTTCACAAGTTGGCCTCTGCCACCAACGTAAGTCCTCTCTATTCACACACATATCCCCAGTCCCCGAAAATGTCGGCTGTCCGGGATATGGACATCCGGGATTTTCTCATAGTCCTTTAGCTAGCTTCTTTTGAATTAACTGCCGACATATGAGCTCGATCCGAGCTTCAAATCCTAGTCACCGAGGGCCGGGATAGGTGCGCAGCACCTGTGCCGGGTCTTTAACAATTTCACATCTCTATTATCTTTCAAATCCTCTTGACCGGGATATAAGCTCGATTCGAGCTTCAAATCCTAGTCACCGAGAGCCGGGATAGGTGCGCAGCACCTGTGCCGGGTCTTTAACAATTTCACATCTCTATTATCTTTCAAATCCTCTTGACCGGGATATAAGCTCGATTCGAGCTTCAAATCCTAGTCACCGAGAGCCGGGATAGGTGCGCAGCACCTGTGCCGGGTCTTTAAAAGAATGATCACTTGATAAAATCTTCACTTTAATTATCATGTCAAATTTCTCTGCTGACATTTCAAATCCCGGCATTTTTGCAGCGCATGAACAACACCCGGGCCGACATGTTCCATGAGTTGGTGTGCGAGCACCGGAAGCTATCTGACGCACACAGCAAGCTTCAGCAGGAGCTGTCCCAGAAAGGTAATCTTTGCCGACATACTGCTGTATGCCGGATATCTTTCCTCTCTTTACTTTGCAATGCTTACTCTTGCCGACACGTAACCTTGTGCCGACATTCTTCAGCTGGTGCCGAAGCGCAAGTCACCGAGCTTCTCAAGAGGGTGAAAGAGCTTACTGGTATGCCGGATCCTGCTGTTACCCGGATAGCTACTTTATACTTCAAATCCTTTACTCTTTGTCACTGTTTTCTTTCTTCAAATCCTTTTAACTTGAAATCTTCGCAGATGAGAAGGCTGCACTGGAGGCACGCCACCAGGATTGTGTGTCCTCGGTGGATGTGGCCAAGCAACTGGACGACCGGGATGCCGGTCACAAGGCCGAGGTTGAGCAGTTGAAGGGCCGGATCACCGAGCTGCTGGACGAAAAGGAACAGAGGGAGGGCCTACTGAAGAAAACCCAGACCCTGCTTGTTACCTCCGAGACTGATGCCTCCAACGCCCACGCTGAACTGGATAGCCTGAAGGAGCAGGCCACCAAATGGGAGGTTACAGTTGCACAGCTGAATGCCGACCTTGCCCGTAAGCTTCAAATCCTTTCCCCTTTTATCCTTTCCGACATAGTGTAATCTTTTTCGGCATAGCATCTATGCCGACATATTTTCCTTTTGCTAACATTGTTTCTATTCTGCAGGCATGTTTCCCGCTTCCGTCGCTGACGTTGAGAGGGCTTTGCAGTTGGACCGAGAAAACCGGGGTGTTCCAGTTGACTCGCCCAACTGGGACATGTCGGAGCAGCTGCTGGCCCTGCAGTCCCGGAAGGAGGCCATGACCCTTTACACTGAAGAGCTCTTCTACGGCGCCCAGGAGGCATTCTCTGCCCTCTGGCCGGGACAAAGGACTCCCACTGATCCCGTCGACCTCGGCAACGATCTGCAGCTGGCCAAGGTTCGCCTTCGGGAGTGGCGAGATTCCGGCGCGAGGGTTGGAGCTGACGAAGCTCTCACCTACTTCTTGTCCTGGTATGAAAAGGCTGACTTGGAGACTTTGCGCACTGTGCGCGAAGGATCCATCTGGACCACGGATCCGGAACATATCCGGCGCCGGCGAGAGTTGGCCCACAGCTATGTGGACTATGCCGACACCGACGCCTTCGTTCGGGATATCCGTGAGCCGGAGAAGAAGGACGATGCCGGGACATCCGCCGCTGTTGAGGGCTCCGACTCCAGCCAGGATGGAGATGAAGCTGAAGAGGCCGACACTGATGTCCCGGAACAGGCATCTGCCCCGGGCGGAGGTGATGGCTCCATTCCATCTGCTGGGTCCGGCACTCCTGAAGCCGACATCTCCACTGCTACTGCTCCACCTGCTAGCGGCCCCGCGTCTGCCCCTTGAATCTTTGCACCAAAAACACTTTAAGCTTTATCAGATCCCCGGTATGCCGGGTGCAGTTGTAATATACACGTTTAATTTCCTTTGGTTTGCTTCCTGAACAAGTTTTATCTTGGTTTGCTTGTTACTAATGCCGGATCATCTTTTGGCTAAGTCACCGAGTTGTTTTCCTGTTTCCTCAATTTCACAACCTTGGCTGCTTGTCTACCTCAATTGGCTTTCGACGTATGAGTCTCAAGGTTGCTTCCTCGAACATACAGTACTTTAACTTTGAGACTTAGACTTCAAATCATCCGACACTTTAAATTTTAACTTTAGCTTTAACGAAAATGTCGGTTCGCTTGCTTTGTATTTCCTTAGCCGTTTTCCATGTGTAGACAATCTCCGGCATCTACTCTTGCTAGCCATGAAGCCGGGTTTCGGACAGCAGCTGAGTCGAAGAGTGGCCTTTGGTGCCGACACATTACTAGGCCGACATAGGAAACATTCACATTCA
>QXEO01000573.1:0-13324 GCA_007115705.1 Dactylis glomerata | reverse complement strand
GCGTCGTCTTCATCGCCCACTTCGAGCGTGGCTTCGGCCTGCCGGCATCGGACTTCTTCCGGGACTTCCTCAACACCTACGACCTACAACCTCATCATATCCCGGCCAATGCCGTGATGATCCTCTCCGCCTTCGCTGCTTTTTGCGAGGGCTATGCCGGCATAGAGCCCCTTACTCAAGGCTGGGCGAAGTACTTCCAACTGCGGAAGCAAGTCGTCCAAGAGCCGCCCCGGAGCAAGGACGACCCGCCGGAGACGGCCCAGGAAAAGAAGGACCGCCCCATGACCCTCTGCGGCGCGGCCACCATCATGTCCCGAAAGGGCTCGGACTTCCCCAAGGTGGAACTCCTGGAATCTTGCAAGAAGTGGCAGAAAAGCTTCTTCTACGTCAAGAACACCACCGACGAGGATCTGCTCAACCTGCCGCCATTTGTGGACGAGCCACCCTTGGCTATGACGAACTGGACCTACAACCCGAAGAACTCGGTGATGCCGGTGAATGCGCTTCACCGGGTTAAGGGCGAGCTCCGGATGCCGGTCTTACTCCTCAAGACCTGGTGGCCTGCTATATAAGCCGGCGCGTCTCCCCTCTGCAGCGCCGGTCGCACAAGATCTGCCAGATGAGCGGGCCAATGGACCCCACCCGGCACTCCACACACGAGCTGACTCCGGCCGACATTCTGCGCCGGATTAAGGATGTCTGCAAGTCCTCTCAGGCCACTTTTGCCTGGGGGCTAGAACCATACAGCCGGGATAGGCCCGCCCCAACGGTAAACCATCTTATCCGATACATAAAGTCCATGTCCGGCACATAGATACTTAAGCCGACACATGTCTGTTTGCCGACACATATCATATTGATCCGACATACCTCTTCCACCGGCATATTTCCTTGTCTGAATACTTGACTTTGCTGTTTATACAGAAATTCAGCTTCCAAGCCATGGAGAACTCCCGGATCAAGATCGCGGCGGACCGCACTGTTGCGGATGTTGAAGATCCGGATCATTGGGATAAGCTTCCCAGGAGCACCCGTGCTGCAGCTGCCATGGGTAAGGGCTCTTCATCCCGGCATTATACTCAAGACCGGAGTGAGATTGATTCTGACGAGGAGATCCTGCTGTACTATGACCCGATGCCACTTGCGTATGCCTTTCCAGAAACACCTATTGCTTACGAGTTTCCAATGCCGTCCTCAGCTATCCCGGACGATATGGTTATCGACGCCGCCCCTCTGAACCAGGGACCTCCTTCCACCGGCGGACGTGCCGGCCGGAAGCGAGGGGTGAAGCCCCAGCCGACACACCTCAGAAGTCGAAGAGGCAGAAGGTCGGCGTGCCCATACTGAAGAAACCGAGACCTGTCGCCGCGGGGTAAGTTCCTTCTGCTTGTTTCATTTCCGACATATCTCTTGCTTGCATTATTGACTTGGCGTTTTTTCTCTTTCAGAGCTCCTCTTGCGCCGGAACAAGCTTCTGGCTCGAGTGGCGACCCGAAAGTTACCAAGCCCGCGGCCACTGCTACCTCCGACATACCCTCTGCCAGCCACACGACCTCCCCGGCGCCGGCATCCTCGCCTGCGCCCGACAAGACCTCCTCCCCGGCGAAGGACGTTCCTCCGCCGGAACAAGACACCTCTGCCCCCGACGTCCACATGGACTCGGGGGCTCAACAGGAACCTCCGGCTCCTGATGTCCACATGGACACAGGAGCCCACCAAGAAGCACCAGACTCCGGCGCGCCCACCAGCGACGCCGGCACAACTGAAGACGCCGGAGCAGACATCAAGGGTAAAGGCCCTTTAGTGCCGGAAGTCCGGACTATTCCGGATCCTGCCTCTGCTGGCCAAGATGCACCGGCCGCACCGGAACAGCCCGTGCCCAAAACTCCTTCTGCTGAAACGACTCCTGCACCGGCCAAGACCACGGCGCCGGCCAAGACCTCTGCCCCGGCCAAGTCCGGCACATTGAAGATCCAGCCGACCAAGTCCGGCACTCCATCCGCCGCCACTGCTCCTCCTAAGGCAACGCCTCGGACCAGCTCTGCTCTGGCCCTGCATCTTGGCAGGGCAGCAGCCCGGCCTGGCTACCGGCGCAACTTCTTCGACACGCCAGAACTTGAGGGCATCATCCCCCTGGTGACAAAGAGTGACCAAAGCCTCGGGTCTCTCAAGGAGCGCTGCGAGAAATGGAATGACGCCGACTCCCTGGACACAGCTGAATCCAAGAAGAAGAAACAGGCCGAAGCTTCGGCCACCGGCAACCCAGCTGATATCCTGGCCGCTAAGCCCATTCCTATTGCCTGCGAACTTCTCAGTCTTCAGCAACGACTTCATCGCCTGGCCGATGCCACCAACGTAAGTCCTTTACATATAGATATCCCCAGTCCCAGAAAATGTCGGCTGTCCGGGATAACGGGACATCCGGGATTTTCCACAGACCTTTTGCACTTAGCTGCTTTTGCAATTAACTTTCCGACATATGAGCTCGATTCGAGCTTCCAAATCTAGTCACCGAGAGCCGGGATAGGTGCGCAGCACCTGTGCCGGGTCTCTACAATTTCACATCTCAATTATTTTTCAAATCCTCCTGACCGAGATATTAGCTCGATCGAGCTTCAAATCCTAGTCACCGAGAGCCGGGATAGGTGCGCAACACCTGTGCTGGATCTCCTATAGCATAAATAGTTCATATAATCTTCAACTGTACTGGCATGCTTTAGTTATCTCATATCCCTTCAAATCCTAATACTTTTGCAGCGCATTGAATAACGCCCGTGCCGACATGTTCCATGGACTTGGTGTGCGAGCATCGGAAGCTTTCCGACGCACACAGCAAGCTCCAGCTGGAAGTGTCCCAGAAAGGTTAATTTCAGCCGACATACCTTGCCCTTCTCAATAGTCCTCTGGCCGACACATCTTAATATGCCGACACCCTAATCTTTGGTCTGACATTTGGCAGCTGGTGCCGAAGCACAAGTCACCGAGCTTACCAAGAGAGTGAAGGAACTTACTGGTATGCCGGATCCTCTTTAACCTTGAACTAATCCTTCTGTACTGCAAATCCTTTAATCTTTTCACTATTTTCTTTCTTCAAATCCTTGTTTTGACTTCAAATCTTTTCAGACGAGAAAGCTGCACTGGAGGCACGCCACCAGGACTGTGTGTCCTTAGTGGATGTAAGCCAAGCAACTGGACGACCGGGATGCCGGTCACAAGGCCGAGGTTGAGCAGCTGAAGGGCCGGATCACCGAGCTTTCTGGACGAAAAGGAACAGAGGGAGGGCCTACTGAAGAAAACCCAGTCCCTGCTTGTCACCTCCGAGACTGATGCCTCCAACGCCCACGCTGAACTGGATAGCCTGAAGGAGAGGCACCAAATGGGAGGTTACAGTTGCACAGCTGAATGCCGACCTTTGCCAGTAAGCTTCAAATCCTTTCCCTTTATCCTTCCCGACATAGTGTAAATTCTCTCCGGCATATTCTCCTTTTGCTAACATTGTTTCTATTCCTCAGACATGTTCTCCGCTTCCGTCGAAGACGTTGAGAGGGCTTTGCAGTTGGGATCGAGAAAGCCGGGGTGTTCCGGTTGACTCGCCCAACTGGGACATGTCGGAGAGCTGCTGGCTCTGCAGTCCCGGAAACACGCCATGACGCTCTACACCGAAGAACTCTTATATGGCGCCCAGGAGGCATTCTCTGCCCTCTGGCCGGGACAAAGGACTCCCACTGATCCCGTCGACCTCGGCAACGATCTGCAGCTGGCCAAGGTTCGCCTCCCGAGAGTGGTGAGATTCCGGCGCGAGGGTTGGAGCTGACGAAGCTCTCAGCTACTACTTCTTGTCCTGGTATGAAAAGGCTGGACTTGGAGACTTTGCGCACTGTGCGCGACGGATTCCATCTGGACCACGGATCCGGAACACATCCGGCGCCGGACGGGAGCTGGCCCACAGCTATGTGGACTATGCCGACACCGACGCCTTTGTTCGGGATATCCGTGAGCCGGAAAGAAGGACGATGCCGGGACATCCGCCGCTGCTGAGGCTCCGACTCCAGCCAGGATGAAGATGAAGCTGAAGAGGCCGACACTGATGTCCGGAACAGGCATCTGCCCCGGGCGGAGGTGATGGGCTCCATTCCATCTGCTGGGTCCCGGCACTCGTGAAGCGACATCTCCACCGCCACTGCTCCAACCAACGGCGCCTCTGCTTCTGCCCCTGGTCCTTGGACTTTGCAGCATAAAAACTTTAAGTTTTATCAGATCCCCGGTATACCGGGTGCAGATGTAATATACACGCTTATTTCCTTTGGTTGCTACCTGAACAAGTTTTATCTTGGTTTGCTTGTTACTAATGCCGGATCATCTTTTGGCTAAGTCACCGAGGTTAGTTTTCCTGTTTCCTCAATTTCACAACCTTGTGCTGCTTGTCTAACTCAATTGGCTTTCGACGTATGAGTCTCAGGTTGCTTCCTCGAACATACAGTACTTTAACTTTGAGACTTAGACTTCAATCATCCGACACTTTAAATTTTAACTTTAGCTTTAAACGAAATGTCGGTTTCGCTTTGCTTTGTATTTCCTTAGCCGTTTTCCATGTGTAGACAATCTCCGGCATCTACTCTTGCTAGCCATGAAGCCGGGTTTTCGGACAACAGCTGAGTCGAAGAGTGGCCTTTGGTGCCGACACATTACTTAGGCCGACATAGGAAACATTCAAATAAAGCCAGCCAGCATATAACAAAAAACTGTAAATAAACAACAAATATACCTCGAGCTAGTTACCCGGCTTCTTCGGATGCCGGTATTTCATTCATTAGTCTTGTGCCGGCACAACACGCCGGCATACAAAGGACATATGGAATACATACATTGTGTGCTCAGGAGTAAAAGGGGCGCAGTAGAGCTATGTTTCCCATTGCCTCTTTGGTTTCTTCTCCGGACCTGTCCGCCTTATTCTTCTTGGGGTCCTGCGCATCTATAAGATAATAGGCATCATTGTGCAGAGCTCTGCTCACAATGAATGGCCCCTCCCATGGAGGAGTAACTTATGCCGGCCTTCCTCGTTCCTTGCTTTAGCCGGAGTACTAGATCTCCCTCTTGAAATCTCCTTGGATTTACCTTCTGCGCATGATAGCGCTGAGGTTCTGCTGATATACTGCTGTTCTTGACAGAGTTATTTCCCTTGCTTCCTCTAGCAGATCAACATCATTTTTCTCTGGCTTCTTTAGCCTCTTCCTCAGTATATAGCGCTATTCTTGGGTGCATCATGTATTACATCTGTTTGGAAGCACAGCTTCTGCTCCATACAACCAGGAAAAAATGGTGTGTAGCCTGTTGATCTAGTCGGAGTTGTTCTTAAACTCACAGCACTGCTGGCAGCTCATCTAGCCAACATCCCGGAGTTTTCTCAGGGGGGCTCTATCAGCCGTGGTTTATGCCGGATAATACTAGCCCATTCGATCTCTCTACTTGGCCATTGGCACAAGGGTGGGCAACCGACGCAACGTCCAGCCGGATTCCCACTTCCTCACAAAATCGGCAAATGGCCCTTGGGCAAAGTTTGACCCATTGTCAGTGATGATGCTATGAGGAACACCATATTTCAAGATTATATCCTTTAAGAATTTCACTGCTGTGTGACCATCACACTTGCTTATGGGCTTCACTTCAATCCACTTGGTGAACTGTCCACCATGACCAGGATTATGGGTCATTTTCCCTCTGGCCGGCTTAAAAGCCCCCGACCATATCCAGGCCCCAAACAGCAAAGGGCCAGGTTATTGGGATAGTTTTCAGGGCAGATGCCGGCTGATGAATCTGGTGGGCATATCTTTGACACCCATTACATTTCCGGACCAAGTTTTCTGCCTCTTGCAGTGCCGTTGGCCAATAGAAGCCATGCCGGAATACCTTTGCCACCAATGCCCTGGACGAAGCATGGTGACCACACTCCCCCTGGTGAATTTCCCGGAGCATCTCCAGACCCTCCGCAGATTCGACACATCTCTGCAATACTCCGGTGGTACTTCTCTTGTATATTTCTTTGTTGATGATGGTATACGCTTTGGATCTCCTTATAACCCGGCGGGCCTCGGTTTCATCCGCCGGCACTTGACCATCCACCATGAAGTTCATGATAGGACGTGCCCATGAGGGCACTTCCCTGACAGTGAACACTGCCTGATCTATTTCCATCATTTCGACCGACACATAATCGATCTCCATGGGCTGCGAAGTCCCCGGGACTGAAGAATCAGTCCCCGGGTATGCCGGAGCAGTCCCCGGGTATACCGGCACAACCTCTTGGCACATTTTACCCTTGCCTTTAGTTTTGCTCCGGAATACTGTACTAACAGCATATGCCGGCCCAGTCCCCGGGACTGAGGAAACAGTCCCCGGGTTATCCGTCCTGGCTCCGGCATCTATCTCCATTGGAACTGCTTCGTCTGGACCTGGCGGGACATAAATGGAGGATGACTCCGGCGAGGGTTTGATCGATGGCTTCCTCAGATGCTCCAGCGAAATGCCGGGCGGGATTGAATCTCGGGAAGACCCCAGCTTGGATAATGCATCGGCTGCATCGTTCTGAGCCCGGAGAACGTGCCGGAACTCACAACCTTCAAAGTAACCACTTAACTGCTGCACTAGGAAACGGTATGATGCCATGTTAGCATCATGCGCGTCCCATATGCCGGAACACTGCTGAATCACTAAGTCAGAATCCCGAAGCACATAATCCGGCGAATTCCTATGTCCTTAGACACCTTCAGGCCATGCACAAGTGCCTCATATTCCGCCACATTATTTGATGCTGCAAAGTGAATCTGCAGGACGTATCTCAGCTGGTCATTCTTTGGTGAACTGAGAACTATGCCGGCACCCAAGCCATGGATTGTCTTGGACCCATCGAAATGCATCCTCCAATAATTGGCATCTGGCAATGGTGGCTCATACTGTATCTCGGCCCAGTCAATAAAGAAATCAGCCAAGACCTGGGACTTGATTGTATCCCTCTTATCGTACTGCGGTGTATATGGTGAAAGCTTAATTGCCCACTTTGCTATCCGGCCGCTGGCATCTTTGTTGCCTATAATTTCCGAGATAGGGGCCTCGGCCACTACCCGGATTGGATGCTCTTGGAAGTAATGCTTGAGCTTCTTGGCCGCCATATAGACACCATAGGTCATCTTCTGATAGTGGGGGTAGTTTTGCTTTGAGGTGGAGAGGACTTCACTCAGATAATATACCGGCCGCTGCACGGTTTTGCCTCCTTCCTCTCGCTCTACTACCACCACAGCACTGACAACTCGGTTGGTTGCCGCTATATAGAGCAACATTGGCTCCCGGGGCATCGGAGACGCTAATACCGGCGCTGTTGACAACAACTGTTTCAATTCTCTTGAAAGCTGCATCTGCTTGCGTTGTCCAGACAAATGTGTCGGACTTTTTCATCAACTGATATAACGGCAGAGCTTTCTCTCCCAGCCGGCTTATGAAGCGGCTCAGGGATGCGAGGCACCCAGTGAACTTCTGTACTTCCCTCAAATCTGTCGGCGGCTTCATCCTTTCTATGGCACGAATCTTGCCGGGATTCACCTCAATACCCCGGCTGGAAACAAGGAAACCGAGCAACTTGCCCGCCGGCACACCAAAGGTGCACTTAGCCGGATTCAACTTCATCCGGAATCTCCTCAGGTTCCCAAAGGTTTCCCGGAGATCATCTATGAGAGTCTTGCTCTCCTTGGTTTTTATGACGATATCATCGACATATACCTGCACATTTTTATCTATCTGATCGTGCAAACACTTTTGCATACACCTTTGGTAAGTTGCGCCGGCATTTCTTAAACCGAACGGCATAGTGAGATAGCAATAAGCCCCGTACGGGGTAATAAAGGATGTCTTTATTTGATCTGGCTCATACAAGGGGATCTGGTGGAAACCAGAATAGGCATCTACAAATGATAACAGTTCACATCCGGCTGTGGAATC
Organism: Dactylis glomerata; assembly: GCA_007115705.1. Lineage (NCBI taxonomy): Eukaryota > Viridiplantae > Streptophyta > Magnoliopsida > Poales > Poaceae > Dactylis > Dactylis glomerata. The sequence continues at coordinate 5,335 of QXEO01000573.1, read as the reverse complement.
AATCACTTGATCGATCCGAGGGAGCGGGAATGGATCTTTAGGACATGCCTTATTCAAGTTGGTGTAATCAACACACATCCGCCATACTTTCACTATGGCGGGCTCATCTCTTCTTTTCCACCAAAACCGGATTAGACACCCAATCCGGATGAAGTACTTCCTTGATAAAGCCAGAGGCTAAGAGCCTGGCCACTTCCTCCCATATGGCTTTCCTTCTATCGCCGGCATTCCGCCGGAGCGGCTGCTTCACTGGCTTAGCATCGGGTCTCACGTGCAATGCGTGCTCAGCCAGCTCCCTCGGCACACCTTGCAGGTCCGAAGTAGACCATGCAAAGATATCCCGATTCTCACGGAGGAAGCTGATGAGCTCGCTTTCCTATTTGGGATCCAAACTTGCCCCAACCAGGGCATGGCGCTCCGGGAAAGCTTCATCCAGAGGCACCTTTTTGACTTCCTTACTCACTTGAAAAGAAACGCTGCCACCGGGATTTGTCATGCCCGGCATAGATTTGCCGGCCACGACCGTCTCAGCAATCTCCACTGCTCGCTTGAGCCTCTTCCTCTCCTCTGCAATGATCAGAGTCTCGGCCAGATTGGATCCGGCGGTGGCACATGCCATCGAACGCTTGTAATCACCAATGATGGTGATCACTCCTTTGGGTCCCGGCATCTTCATCTTCAGATACGCCACATGCGTAGAGGCCATGAATTTTGCCAGTGCCGGTCTACCCAGCAAAGCATGGTAGGGGCTCTCCAGATCAACCACCTCGAACATGAGGTTTTCCACCCTGCAGTTATCCCGGCTGCCAAACATCACATCCATCCGGATCTTGCCCATCGGCGCACACGAAAGTCCCGGCACAATGCCGTGGAACGTGGTCTTGCTCGGTTCCAGCATATTTTCCTTGATTCCCAGCTTCTCCATCGTATCCCGATACATGATGTTGATGCTGCTTCCATTATCAATGAGGACCTTGCTGAATCTTACGTTATTAGCCGGCCCGACGAATGTCGGATCCATCACCAGAGCATATCCGCCGGGATTTGGCATGATCCGGGGATGATCTGCCCTGTCCCAACCAACAGCCTGGTCAGACCAGTACATCAGCTTTGGCACAGCCGACATAACGGCATTCACCTCCAGACACCGCCGGTACAAGCTCTGCTTGTCTGTTCTCTCGGTCTCAAAGACCATATAGCTCTGATCATACTCCTTGTACTCATTCCGGCCCGCTCCTGGGCCTCCGGCGTTATATTCCGGATTATAGCTCTGGTCAACTTGATTTACGCCGGCATTTCCGGCGTTGCTCTGATTCCCGGATTAACCGGCCTAGGTGGGACTGCAATCGTATTGGCACCTGTCAACGGCGATGGAGCTGCCGGGACAGAGGGTCTAGCCGGTCCCCAGGGACCTGCACGACCTGCTAATATGTCGTCCAGCCACGAACAGTTCCTGTCACATGGTTTGCCGGCTTTCCCGGCTGGAATGTGTGTGAACACACAAGGCTTGTCCATGGCAAGACCCACAGTATACTTCGGCCACTGCTTCTTCTGGCCGGCGGCTCCGCAGGCATTCTTGTTGGTCCAGACATTCTTCTTCTGGAAACGGCTGTGCTGCTGCTGCGGCTGATGCTGAGGCTGCTGATAGTCCTCATATCTCGGACGCTGGCTACTGCCGGCGCCCCCTTGCTCTTCATCCACAGCTGCAACTTGTGCTGCCCCATACCGGTGATCCGGCCTTTCATCTCTTTCTCTTGTTCCGGTTATCAGTGCGATAATATTGCCCTGATCTCCCGGCATTGCTGGTGTTCCCCTGGGTTTGCCCCTGTCCTTGTGAATCGAGACTGGGCTGCATGGGATCTCCCAGAGCATAACTATCAGCGATCTTGATTGTTTCGGCCAGCGTGGCCGGCATTTGCCTCTGAAGCTTTTGCCACAGCATGGTTGCCATGCCGGCACCCATGAGCGAACCACATGATGGCCTGCTGCTCATTGATTCCTTCGCAGGAATTGCGCAACGTGCACCACCTGGTCAGATAGTCACGGTCAGTCTCATTCACTCCTTGGCCGGCAGTTAGCCAGCTGCTGCGGACGGTTGGGCCTCTTGTATTTACTGGTAAAGTTGCGACAACAAACTGCTCTTCGAAAATCAATCCAGCCGTTGATACTCCCGGCCGGCAAATTATTCAGCCATATCCTGCTGGACCTTCCAACATCTGCGGCACATATCGTACCGCCCATCTGAGGTTTCCTCCGGCGATGTTCACCGCTGTGGAGTAATCCTCCAACCAATCTTCCGGCTTCGTACTGCCATTATATGTCCTCGCGCCACGCGCGAGCTGGAAGAAGTAAGGCACCCGGCTCCCCCATAATCCGGGGTCCGAAACACATAGGGCCCGGAGCTCCTTGTCTCTCCACCAACTCTGATTGGTGGATCTTGTCCAGCTTGAAACGTGCATCATTGGCTTCCAAGGACCGAGGTCCAAGCCGGGATGCTATTGGGCCTGCGATCATCTGCTGCTGCTGCTCCGGCTGATGCTGCTCACTATGCCGGCCTTGCTGGTGCTGCTGCTGATATCCCGCCCTGGCAAGGGCGGAATTGCCGTCATCCTCTCGATGTCCCGGATGGCCTGCACCCTGCTGCTGCGCTGCACCTCCGGCGCCCTGTTGCTGACGCCGGGCTGCACTGTTACTCCGGCCACCACCGGCCGCGCCTGCTTCATGCCCGGCCGGCACACTCTGGCCGGGCTTCTTGCTGCCGACATACTTGTCAGCTTGGCCGCATTCTTCTGCACCATCGCCTGCTTTCCAGCGACATCCGGATCGTACACCTGGATCTGCTTGTCCCGGCGGCCAGAGGTCACACTTCCGGCACGCCGGGCGCTAGGATGCGGGACGAGGCTTGGCCCCTCGACCTCGTGCCGGCACCTCCCGCCGACACAATGTACTGAGACGCCCCGGCACCCGGGTTTGCCTTCTTAAAGGCCTCCTGCTGCTTTGTAGCTTCAGACAAAAGTTGGTTAAGCCGGGCTTGCTGCTCACGCAGTGCTTCGCCGGATAAACAAGATAAATCCTTAGCTACCTCGGCCGCCGCTCTAAGGTTCTTTACTGGCGAACTATAGACTACCTTAGGCACAGTACTAGTTTGCGGTATGACTCTTATCTCTAGCATCTTTTCCTATCTCAGCATTAAGATTTCTGCCTCTAGTTCTAACCTCTTCTATCCGGCTAGGCGGATTACTACAGGAGTAAAACCATGGGCTGCCTCATACTCACGGAGTTGCCGGTTAAACCGTTCGCGCTCCTGGTTCATGGCCAGGGCCTCGTCGACGAGGGCCTGACGAGATCCCTCTAGGACCTCCCTTGTCTGCTCCGGATCAACGCCGGATCGCACCGGCTCGAGAAGCCGGTCGATGATGGGAAGAAGAACCTCGCCCCTAGCCGGCACACCGGAAGTGCGGCCAGGTTCTCCGCACGCTCAACGGAGGACGCGCCGACCTTTTGACCTTCGGCGGCTCCGGAGGAGAAGCTCCGGCCGCTGCTGCTGCTTTGCCGGCATCTTCCGCCGGCGGCACGGATGTGCCGGCCATCATCACCTCAGCCGGCTCTACTGACCGAGCGCTACGCCCAGCGTGAGCCAGCCGATGTGACGGAGGATCCGACGCCACCAGCACCTCCTTCCTGCAAATTCTCTCAGTCCCCACGTACACCTCGTGGGAACCGAAAGACATAATCCGGCCATCCCTGGGGAACGGCCGGCCACCGAGACAACCGGCGTTGTCACTGACGAATCTGAGCGAGCCTAGCCTCTGGACGAGGCCAGAGACCACGCGCACTCCCGAAGCTGCTATCACAGACCCCGTCCGAATGAACACTCCGCCCAGCATATCGATCTGCCCCACGGTGGGCGCCAAATGTCGTCGTGGTGAAACAACATATGCCATAGGATGGCTTAAATGGGGGCCGAACTAGCTGCTGGAGGATTCGGGAGAGGGGAACGAGCTAAAAAGCACGACAAAAAGAGACACTGATCTACCCAGGTTCGGGGCTCTCGTAAGGAGATAACACCCCTACTCCTGCTCTACTGATTGTATATTTGGGTCGATGTAGTACACAACAATGGTGCTTCCAAGCTCTCTGCTAGAGAAGGAAGATGAACTGCTAAGTGTAGGAACACAGAGTGACCAACCCTTTACCAGGGCTCCCTATGCCACCTTATATAGTGGTGGCCAGGGTTACAACGGTCATACAAGACCACAAGACACGGGCTACACTCCAAACAGGAGCTGGTGACGATGGCAGAGACCCTTGACTTCGCCCCTGATTGCTCTCGATGGGAAGCCATATCCCTGTACCTTGTACCTCTTGAACTGTGGCCTTACCTCTGTGCGGTGAGCTCGTACTTGTGCACAGTGAGGGTAGGTAACCTTCACTGTGCACCCTGCCATCTTACTCTGCTACCATGCTTGGATGTTTTCTTCCTTGATTGTAGGGATGTGACACCTTGGTTGACTTAAGTATCCCGGATATGACCGTTGGCCATACCCAGGACATATATGCCGGACCAATGACCTACGAGGGTCGGGTAATCCGGCCTCCCCTGCTCCTGCACAACACACCAAATGGTTAGGCCGGCATATCTAAGTATATGCCGGCACACATATACCAGTATTCCGGCTATACCGGCATATCCAAGTATTAGCCGGGATACACACATATGCCGGCCTGGCCGATGCTCTCATATTCCGGCCAGGCCCTTTCTTGATAACTCGGCATAAGTCAACCATAGACTTTGTGTCTTTCTAGTCTCTTGACCCTACCGGGGGTTATCCCCCCGACAAATGGAGAGTTCTCCATAACAGAAATAAAATAAAAGACAAAATAAAACAATACTCACAGCGATGGTTACCTTTTCCAATTCCACTCTTCAATAGCGCTACACTCCCCGGCAACGGCGCAGAGAAATAGTCTTGATGACCCACAAGTAGGGGGTGTATCGTAGTACTTTCGATAAATAAGAGTGTCGAACCCAACGAGGAGCAAGAAGGTGTTGATGAGCAGTTTTGATCAAGGAATCACTGTAAATACTAGCAAACAGTTTTCAGGAGTATTGGTATTACGAGTAATAAAGTGCGAGTAAATAAAAAGACAGTAGTAACAATTGCAGCAAGTGGCCAATCCTGTATTCAGCAACGGACAAGCCGGTGGTGTTCTGTATACTAACCAAACGTTCTCGAGGAACACACGGGAGGTTTCTGTCAAGAGCTTTCGCTTATAGAGCCAATAGTATTTATTGATTTGGTAAAGTGTTATGGGGGTGAACCTGTGCTAGCGC
>QXEO01000572.1:0-23613 GCA_007115705.1 Dactylis glomerata | reverse complement strand
TACCCTGCATAAATATAACATAAATATTATTTGAATCATTATGAAATATGTTTTTATATTTTGTGTTATAGATGTTGACATTTATTACTATTTGTATGGTCAACTTTTAGAATGTTTAACTTTGACTAGACCTAGAATGTAGGATAATTATAAACATAGAGAGTATAGTTATGGTTGGTGATCCAACCTTCATTGTGCTTGAGGTGGTGGATGAGTTTCTTCCTTCTCCTCCCATTGATTTGAATACAGACACTGATAACTTAGCAAAGGCTACTGCCTCTCTTCAAGAGGCCGCCATGTTTGGCATTTGAATTAGCCTCTGAGATTACTTCTATTCCTATGAACATTTCGAATGAATAAAATCCCTTGTTCACCCTTAGAAAAAAATAAAATTCACGGGCGGGCACCAGCAACGACCATGACACGTGACACCTCACCTGATCTGCAACGACCATGACACGTGACACCTCACCTGATCTGCTTGGGCGAAAGCGGGACACAAGCTGCCTAGCCAAGGAAACACATGCACCTTGTCGTGTCGTATGAGCCCAAACCGACCGAGGCACGAACGAACCAACTAGGCTAGCTCGGAACCAGCTTACCTACTAAAACATTCGATAACTAACTACAAGAAGACTTACAATACTCCCTTGGATGAGAAATAAATATCGGTAACTTAACATAATCTTTATACTAAGTTAGTCACCCAAACCGACCGAGGCACGAACGAACCAACTAGGCTAGCTCGGAACCAGCTTACCTACTAAAACATTCGATAACTAACTACAAGAAGACTTACAATACTCCCTTGGATGAGAAATAAATATCGGTAACTTAACATAATCTTTATACTAAGTTAGTCCGAAATCACCAATACTTATTTCTGATCGGAGAGAGTACTAATCTTCGCTGCCAACTGCCAAGTGAGGGCCAGAGACTTGATTGTACTCCTGACCGTCCAAATCTTTCTCGTTCGACACTCGTTTTCATTTCTATTTATTTCTGAGAGCTGCTGGATAGATAGAGAGTCAGAGAGTGACGCGTACGTGGGTCTCCGTGTTGTCATATTGCTTTCGCGGCGTTAGTAAATAACCGGTCGCGCACCACCACATAGGTTATCCAAAGAAACAGTCACAGCAACTGCTGCTGCACCGGCCATGACCAACACTTCAATAGCCAGCAGTTGAGTACGTCCAAAAGTTGGTTGGGGATTCGGTCCGATTGTTCCACGCAGGGGTACACACGTACGTGCTAGTTTTACCATAGACAATTATCCTTGTCAAGTGATGATGCATCGCTACTAATATAACATGCGAGCAGCTATCGTGTATCCTTGTTCCATTTGACCACATCCTGTCCTTAAGTCCTTACTGATTTTCTCTCGACATCTTCACTCACATGGATCACATGCATTGAATGGCTAGCTAGCTGAACCACAAGATCACACCGATAACATTGGCTATCGCAGGAGATTGTGATATATTTTCATGAATAAACCTTTGATTACGATATATGCATGTTGATATGATACAAGACAGAAAAGGAAGGGGAGGAAAGTTAAGAGGAATTTACTCTTTTCGCCGTCAGATCGGTTGAAGTAGGGTATCCGGATTTTACACCTCCCGTAAAACCGATCGACTTCAATTGGATGGAGTATAATCAGGATAGCTTGCCAAAGAATCGCGTAATTGTCGCCTCTTGCCCATGTGCTAGTAGATGCCAGTTAATACAATGGTAGAATATACCGTGCATCTCGGAAGAATATACCGCACATTAATCTGCAATTCATGCGGTAAAATGGACTGGCATTATCCTCCACTTTTATTCTCTACTAGACAAAATTATCCTCCAAGTTAACACCCAAATCACGTCTTACCATTCCGCATATTAAACCATCCAAAATCCCGGTAATCAGCACAGCAGTAGAAAACGGAAGCTGCGTTAAAACGGATATCAAAATCAACGCCACCCAATCGCCCGAGATTTCCTTTTATTACCTTTCCATTTCATCCAACCTGCTCGACCCCATCCCACCAACGTACATCGCCTATATAAAGCCCTGCAAACCGCAGAACCCATACACCAACAAACACAGCAAAAACACACGAGGATTTTGCTATAGTTTCTCATCCACATCTACTAATCTCGCTCCAAGCAAGAAGGAAGTAGGTCTCCCGAGCAATGTCTCCGATGATCAAGGGCGTTGCGGTGAAGCAGGCGCCGGCTAAGGGTGCCTACGTGACGTTCCTTGCCGGCTCCGGCGACTATTGGAAGGGCGTGGTGGGGCTGGCCAAGGGCCTCCGCGCCGTCAAGTCAGCCTATCCCCTGGTGGTGGCCGTGCTCCCCGATGTCCCCGAGGATCACCGCCGCACACTGGTCGAGCAAGGCTGCCTTGTCCGTGAGATCGACCCTGTGTACCCGCCGGAGAGCCAAACCCAGTTCGCCATGGCCTACTACGTGATCAACTACTCCAAGCTCCGCATCTGGGAGGTACTAGTACTTACTAGTTAATCTCTTCCTTCTTCTATTCCTACCATACGATTGACGTTGATGACGATGATTAAATTTTGGATATGTGGCGTAGTTTGTTGAGTATGAGAGGATGGTGTACCTGGATGCTGACATCCAGGTGTTCGACAACATCGACTACCTGTTCGACCTTGAGGCGGGCAGCTTCTATGCCGTCAAGGACTGCTTCTGCGAGAAGACATGGAGCCACACGCTGCAGTACAAGATCGGCTACTGCCAGCAGTGCCCCGATAGGGTCGCCTGGCCGGAGCACGACCTCGGCGTGCCCCCGCCGCCGCTCTACTTCAACGCCGGCATGTTCGTGCATGAGCCCAGCCTCGCCACCGCCAAAGCCCTCCTTGACAAGCTTGTTGTCACCGACCCCACCCCCTTTGCCGAGCAGGACTTTCTCAATATGTTCTTCAGGGACGTGTACAAGCCCATCTCGAACGTGCACAACCTGGTGCTGGCGATGCTATGGAGGCACCCCGAGAACGTTGAGCTCGGCAAGGTCAAGGCCGTGCACTATTGCGCTGCGGTACGTCATCCTTGTCATCGTTCTCACACATATGATCAAAACCGTCGATATATTTTTGTTGGTTCTTGTGATTATGGTGATTATTTTTGTTGGTTCTTTTGCTTATGATCCATGTTTCCATGCAACGGCTTATATCCAGGGTTCGAAGCCGTGGAGATTCACCGGCGAGGAGGCGAATATGGACAGAGAGGACATCAAGATTCTGGTGAAGAAGTGGTGGGACATCTACAACGACGAGAGCCTGAACTACAAGGGCGCCGACGCCGACCTGCTCGGTGCAGCTCTGTCCAAGGCCGCCGGCGCCGTCAAGCACGTCCGTGCGCCCTCCGCCGCATAGGCTTGCCTGTGTGCCAGCGCAGACGTCGACCTACGCCGCTGGTGCGCCCAATCAGGCGTCATAATTAAGATTAGGGATTTCGTCTCAAAGTAATACTGTATCGTCGGTTAAATTAAGATGGATCTACACGTTTTGGTGCTGTAGATCTGTCGATCAGTATAATATATTGTGTTTTTGGTTTTCAAGAGTAGGACAAGTTTGTAAAATACGTGCATGCATGCCAGGCACGGTTGGTCTAGCTATAGATCTGCCTGCTGCATGTGCGCGTACGTATATATATGCTTGAAACATTTTGGAAGCTCTTATAATATAAGATGAATTTTGTCCATAGTTCTCTCTGATATATGTTAACTGATTGCGCCATGTCCTTCTGAACGCTCATTCATTCATACTTTTAGTAGCCGATTTATCTGCTCCGTACTAGTACACCGGTTTGCATTTTCCTTGAGTTTGTGCTTTTCGTGGTGTACAGTCAAACGTTTTACTAGTAGTACTACACTACAGGACACGAGCGACGATTTGTTCACCCGATGATCGGTCGGTCGATCCAGCCACGCGGCTTACCCGTTCCAAATTAAACTGAGAGACTTCGATGACACGACTGCTTGGCCCAGTAGCGTGGCGACGGTTGTGCCGCCATATATGTCCACGTACGACCGCAACGGCCGGGCCCGGACGGTGCGGGTGGCCGGCGCGGCGTATGTACGTTTCTCCTCGGGATCGGTGTGTCAAAATCACACCTGTCGCCGGCCAGCCGACGTTCGCCGGCAGCGCGACGTGGTCGTCATCGAGTGATCTCCCACATGGCCACATGGCTACATCTTCAAGCTGAATGAGAAAATAAGTCTGAACCCTCTGTTTCGAGTTATAAGAAGTATTAGTATATTTTTTCGTGAATCGCATGTAGATAGACGCGTTTTAGTACGTAAGTTCTCTCATTTCATTCTGTATATAGTCCATGTTGAATTGTCCAACATATCTTATCTTTTAGAACAAAGGTGTAACAAATTTGAAAAGGGTGTAATAAATATGAAAAAATGACATCACACTTGGGTCCTGAGGCATAATATGATCGAAGAAAGATGAGTCTAGAAGATAGCAGCTAAATAAATTTTAATCACATTTTTCCAAACCCCGAAACATAGAAATCCATTAAACATATCTTGCTTATGTTGGGGGTGTCAAAATTACACAGGAAAACCATGCAGACAAACAGAGTGATCAACTGTTATACCATCCCTATGTTTCTCTCCCAGGATGCTAGCGGAGACCTGACCTTTCTCTCTTGTCGGCTACCAGTTGTCACCATGATGGTACGGTGTTGATGATGTAAATGACCGACCAGTTGGGAACCTCAAGAGAAGGTGTGATGAGCACAGCAGCAAGTTTTCCCTCAGTTATGAAACCAAGGTTAATCAGTCTAGTAGGAAAAAGCCAAACTCCAGAAGGTGATGCCTGCTAGCTTAGTGACACTCCAACAAGGACGCCGTTAACAATACTTGTTAGCGCATCTTCAACTAGTAGCAACGCGGAACCTGCACACAGCACAACCAAGAACTTTGCTCCCAACTTACGATGAGGTTGTCAATCTCACCGGTTTACTGTAAACAAAAGAATGAGCGTATCGAGTGGAAAGCAATAGTAGTATGCGAGAAAGTAAACAGTGCGAATAAAGTAAACAGGTGATAGCAATGTAAAGGAAATTGGACCGGGGTCCACAGTTCACTAGTGGTGTCTCTCCAAAAGATAAATACGACATGCTGGGTAAACAAATTACAGTTGGACAATTGATAGAATAAAGATAACGTGCATATGTCAAGAGGATCACTATGAGATTTACTCTGGGCATTACAACAAAATACATAGACCGCCATCCAACTGCATCTATGACTAATAATCCACTCGTGGGGATATCATCCGAACACCCCTCGAGTATTAAGTTGCGAACAACAGATAATTACATTAAGCAAAGTGTGTAATGTAAACAAAACGAATATCCTTGGATACAAGAATGTTGTTTTCTCCCTAGTGGCAACATCACATCTACAACCTTAGAGGTTTCTGTCACTCCCCCAGATTAAATAAAGGCATGAACCCAACTATCGAGCATAAATACCCCCTCTTGGAGTCACTAGTATCTACTTGGCCAAGATAGCTACTAACAACGGAGAGCATGCAAGATCATAAACAACATAGAGATAACATAAGATAATATTCAGCACATCAACTTAATCATAACACCAATATTCATCGGATCCCAACAAACACAACATGTAGAATTACATAACGGTGATCTCGATCATGTAAGGCAGCTCACGAGATCTAAACATGAAACACATAGTGGAGGAGACAACCATCTAGCTACTGCTATGGACCCAGGTAGACTACTCACTCATCGCGTCGGAGGTAAGCATGGCGATGAAGAAGACCTCCGGTGGCAATTCTCCTCTCCGGCAGCGTGCCGGGAAGAGCTTCTGGACCCTCCCGATCTCGGGTCGACGGCGGCGGATCGCGATGTTTTTCTGGAAAATTGATCAGGTACTTAGGTTTTTCCCGTCGGGGGGTCTTTATAGGCGAAGGGGCGGCGCCAGAAGTGGACCACGGTGCCCTCACCACAGGTAGGCGCAGGCCAGGGGCAGGCCGCGCCCCCTGGTGGTGTGGCTGCCCTGTGGTCCCTCTCCGTCTCCTCTTCGGTCTTCTGGAAGCTTCATTAAATATCTGGATGTTCGGCTTTTGTTGCGTCCAATTCTGAGAATATTTCCTGTGTAACTTTTCTGAAACACAAAAATAGCAGAAAACAGGGAACTGGCACTGTGGCATCTTGTTAATAGGTTAGTTCTGGAAAATGCATCAAAATGCCGTGAAGTGTAACAAAACACTAAGCAAATGGTGTAAGAACAAGCATGTAGCATCAAAAATTATAGATACGTTTGAGACGTATCAAGCATCCCCAAGCTTAACTCCTGCTCGTCCTCGAGTAGGTAAGTGATAATAAAGAATAATTTTTAAGGTGACATGCACCTACACAATCTTGATCATCTATGTAAGCATTGAGTGTTGGGATCAAAATAACTTAAAACATGGGCATGAAAGATATAATCTTGATAGAAGAAACTTAGCAACCATATTATAACATGAAAAATAACACAAATGAAAGATCATCAAAAATAAAACAATGAAAGTCAAACGTGTGTTCAAATCATAAGGAAAAACATAGCCAATGGTTTTCAGCTTGTCCTTCATGGAATAGCAAAACATAAATGCATAGGACACCTTCAAATTTAAGAGGGCGACTAGATACAAATAATTTAAGAACAAGTGATACCATAATCATGAATCAATCAATGAAAACTTTGGGACAATGCACATTATACTAAGAATGACAACTATGCTCTCTTAGACGGTGCATAGAGGTAGAAGGTGGTGACGAGGGTTAACTCGACAAATGTCCTAGATGAAGGACTTAGGATCGGGGAGATAGGGCGTCAGATGAACTCGAAGGTAAAGTTAGTCGAAATAGATGTATATCGAAAGTAAACTTGGGTGTTCAACCTGGCTTGCTTTCAATCTGCCCTCCACCGTCCTCTCCTGGCCCCTATATATAGGTGGCTAGGTCTCGAGGATCGGGTCGGGTTCGATACAGATTACAAATATCGACATACGGTAATAACTCGTATTCGACTATCATTACAGTTGGGCCTAGCTCAACGGGCCTCAGGGGTACTCAACTAACGGGCTCTATTAACTATACCCTTGTCAGTAGCCCCTGAGATTCTACCAGAATTGCAGATTCGGGTTGAATCTCTAATCTTCAAATCTTCGACTTGATCAATTCTTCGACTTTATCTTCAAATCTTCGACTTGGTCTTTCGACTTATATTGATGATAATTTTGTTCGCAAGGGGTCTCGATGAACAAGCCTGACAACTCTGACGGATCAAGAGGTCAGTTAACTGCCGGAACAGATACTTGTCACCTACTTCAAATTCAATCCCCTTGGACTTGAATTCGGGATACCGGTCAAACTCACTCTTTTGCCTCATTTAGGACTTACAAAAAATGAGTCCCAGTGGTTCTCGGGGTACCCAGTGCGTCCACCAGGATTTTCTTCGCGTCGTAGACACGGATACATACCAGCAGAGCGCATCCATGTGCGTATACCAGGCCACACAGGACGGATCCCGGGGTCTTACCTTCGCGACAAGTCACGGCATTCGAGTTTTGTTGCGATAACACAACTCGAGGATCTTATGTCGCAGTCAAAGTTTGACTGAAAATATTCGGGTTTCTTCAACCATAAAACTCGCTCCCGATGGGAGTAACACTTCTCCAATCTTCAATGCTTTGCCAATGAATATCGTCGGGTGCGCGCTCAGCGCTCCCGATGGGAGTAGCCCCCGAGGCTATAGTCGAAAAAAGGATTTTTTCGAGTATAGGCTCAAGACATAATGTAGCTCGTCGTACTTCAACTTGAAACACTTCAACTTCGAAGTTCTTCAACTCGAGATACTTTCAAGATCACCTTGTCGTCGAGTATTAGTCCACCATTTTAATGAAGAATTGTATTCAACTATTTTGAAAGTAACAGCCCCCAAGGCTATAACTTAAAAATTCTTCATAGATAATCCTTTCCATAAATTCAGCATTTGTCGGCGCCATCCTTGTACCTTTACTTTATCGTGTCAATGATGACGTAGCTCTTCATCAGTGCGAACCGTTTTATGGGTAACACTGTAACTTCCGCGATTTTATGACCGTTTAACGGGCTGCACGATTTTTGACCGTTGGTGGGCTGCCGTTTCCGATCTTTGCGCCACGTCGCAACCCACGATCCTTCTCTCAGAAGATATATAAATGGCATAGTGGGGAATCGTACTGTTTACCAGCTCGTTACCTCCGCCGCCTCCATTACCGATCTCCTCTGCCTCTTCCTTTCTTGCGGAGCCCCCAAGCGCACCTTTGTGCTGAATGCGCGTGAAGCATCTGGCCACCAAGAGCGATATGGCCAAGTCCTCTGCCACCAACTGGGTTCGCTCCACCATCACCAAGAAGGAGGTGGAGAAGGCCACGGCGGACGGCCTCATCGCTGCCCAGGATTCCATCAGGTTCCCCAGTACTGAACGGATCCCGAAGCCCCCGAGCGGTTATCGGGTAATATTCCTTGCTTTCCTTCTTCGCGGCTTCTCCCTTCCTGCCCATGAGTTTCTCCGTGGGCTTCTATTTGTTTACGGTGTGCAGCTTCATCAGCTCACACCAAATTCCCTTCTGCATATTGCTTGCTTCGTGACTCTTTGTGAGTCATTTTTGGGCATTGAGCCTCACTTTGCTCTCTGGAGATCGATCTTTCGACTCCGCCCCAATGTTTCTCTGGCAAGGAAACCCGAACTGGGCGGAGCCGTCATTTCTGTGCGCCCTGAGGTGCAATATCTTGAATTTTCTATGGCCGCGTCTGTCCAAGGGTGGAGGACAAAGTGGTTCTATATCAAGGACCGCAGATCCTCTCCCGAAGATGAATTCGGCCTTCCTCCCTTTGACGCGTCTCAAGAGGTGAAGAAATTGAAGTCATGGGACTCACTTCCCTCAGATGCGGAAGTTGCACAAATCCTTCCTCTTCTATCCCGCATTAAAAATCTGAAAACAGGCCTAGGAGGTGCTTTGTCGGGTACCCAACTCATGGCGTTTTTCATACAACGTCGAGTTCAACCCCTACAGCACCGCCTCACCAAGCTTTGGACTTATTCTGGCTTGGAAGACCCTACTCGCATATCTGAAGATCTGATGTCGAAAGAAGATGTCGACAAGCGAGTCAGGAATCTCACCAAGCTCACCAAGGAGCACTCAGTTGCTGACCTGAAGGCAGATTTCTTCGACTCCGTGCACCCTATTCCTGAGGTATACATCGCTGCATCCACTTTTATCAAACTTCTCTTAATTTCGACTTGCATTACTCTTTGCCTCTGCACTCTGCTGATTTATTAATATGCAGGGTCACCAATTCATTGTTTCTCGTCCCCCTCTTCCGGAGGAAGGGCCCCTTCCTGCTGATCTAGCATCTCCTGCATCTGAAGCCCCCGAGGCCGACGAAAGTCAGGACGGAGATGATGTCGAAGAATCAGAAGATGAGACTAGCTCGTCGACATCTCCTCCTCCTACTCTTGCTGAAGATGTTGGTGTCGACAAAAAACGGAAACGTGTCGACGAAATTGCTTCATCGAGTTCTGAAGCAGCTGGAAAAACCCCCGTTCTTGCAGAAGATATGGAGTACTTTGACATGCTTGCATCGTAAGTATTGTAGTCGAACTTTTCAATTGCTTTGTTCTTGCCTAGTGCTTATAACTTATACTTTTCATGCAGTGACGATGAAGAACCACCAACATGTGCGACGGCTATCCCACCACCTTCTCCTGTGGCGACTGAGGAGCCTGTCGAACCATATGTTGCTCCGAGGACTACCAGGGCCTCTATAAAGAAGGTTTCTCAAACTCAAGCCCGAAACCTCAAACGCGCGAAGAAGACCAAAGAAGCCGAGGTTGCTCTGGAGGCCCATGCTTCTACAATTTCTTCTGATGATGTGAGCGATACTTTTTTTTCCTTCTTTCCTTTCATGCACTTCTTCTCTTATACTCTTCTTTTATCAGGCTTTAGTCAAGAGATTTATCGCCCTGGGCATGGAGTGTGCGGGGTACCTAAAGGTTGCAAAATCTTCCGAAGGTGCGATTTTGATATTCAATCATTACTTTTCTTCTGCCCTTTTGTCTTTTGCTGTTTATCTGACTTCCTTTCGTCTGTTTTCACAGCTGCTTTAGCGACAGCCAATGCTCGCATTGCGTCGCTGGAAGCGGAGCTCAAAGCTTCGCAAAAAGCTTATGATGCTGCGACCTCTGCTAAGGCAATTGTTGAGAAGTCGCAGAAATCTGCGCTCGCCAAGGCGAAAAATGCTGAGAGGGCGTTAGCAGATGCCAACATAGAGCATGCTCAACGAGAGCAGGCCGTGGCAGAGCGTCTTCACACCATGTCTACTGCTACCGAAAGTAAGTTCTTCGACTTGTGTTCTGTTTTCGTCCCCTGTTGCACTGGTGTATTTGTTGACACTTGCCTTTTCTTTTCTTTTCTATTGCTTAGAATTCTCAGGGATATCTCCGTCGTCCCTGCAAACGGACGATGATCCTCTTATGGATGCGGTTAACCTACTCGAAGAGAACTGGATATCTATCCAGGAAACTTTTGAGTTGGTTGGCCGCGTTCTGTCACGGCTATTTGCCGGGTTGTGGCCGAAGAAAAAGATGGCAATCCCGAAGGGCAACCTGACTGAACTCGCCAAGACTTTTGACAGCGATGAAGACCCTACTCTCCATCTGAAGGGGCTGTCCATTAAGCACGGCGCCGAAGGTGCCATTGCCCTTTCTCTTGCGCATGGTACAGACTTTGACTGGGAGAAAGTTAACTCCCCCCATGGCTATACCCGCGACGAGATGAAGGTGTTTTTCGAGAAGGCGAAGAAGTTGGCGCCTGCATTGCTGAACACAATTTCTCCTTCGGCAGCCTCTGCTGTGCCTGCTGCACCATCTCCAGCGCCGAAAGCTCCGGTGCCACCATCGACTTCTAGCGAGGAACTGGCCGCGCCCCCTTCTTCCACGGAGCACAATGCTGAGGTGGCGTAGATTCAGCTTCTTTGTAGTACTTAGTTTTCTCCTTTTGAATGTAAAGACTCCAATTAAGTGCAACCCGAGAATCTTAGCCAGAGGGTTATGCTCTTATGTAAATATATCTTCTTTGCATGGAGTATTATGCTATCTTTCTGAAATTGTTTCTCCTTTCTTTCTTTTTGTAGTCGATGCGTGACAGTGATCCTTCTTCTCATGCTCCTGCTCCTTCCTTTGCTCGCGGATTCAATCCTCAGATTTCGTCGACTCCTAGTCGATGTAGTCACTGTGAAGAATATTCTTCCAGGATTTCCGACCTTGAGACTCGCCTATCCTTGGCTAAACGCCAAGCACAGATGGCTATTAAAAAGGCTAGCCAGGCTAGCGGCTATATGAAGAAAATCTCTTCACTTGAAGAAAAGGTCTCCAGCTTGACGGCGAAGGTTGTTCACAATGAAGAGTGCGAATCTTTCATTCTTGGAATTGTCGAGTCTGCTGGCGAGCTGTTGCGATGTGAGGTTTCTTTCGACTTCTTCCTTTGGCTGTTTGTGCACTTCTTTTGTGATATATTTGTCATTGTAGGTACTTGCTTGGATTTTGCTGCTGAAGAACGTCGAGTTGCTGAGCGAAATACTGCTTTGGAGAAGATGTCGACTGGCTATGAGACTCTGTGGTCTGATCCTCGACGCCGTAGCGCCATTGTATTGCTTCAAGATCGTGCCCAGCACATTGGCGAGTCAGTTGATGGTTGCCGGCGAGCTCTTACGACTATGCACTCCATTATGCTTCCCCGTAATCCTTTGCCTGCAACTTTCCCCCTTCTTCTTGATGCTTTCCGATCCAGCCATCGTATTCACAGGTTGATAGAACTGAACTTAGTGGCTGGTGCCAATTTTGCTCTCGGGTGGATACGCAAGTGGCACCCCAGATTGAATTATAGCACGATGTCCTTAAGTTTAGCTCCCGGTGGAGCTAGCCTTCGGGTTCATATGGAGAACACGCTTCAACCTGCTCGAAGACTTGTAGCTAGGCTTCTAGAGGCGGATGCCGCGTTTTTCCGCGAGTATCATTATTTAGATCCTTTAGGCGTAGATGATTCTGACAACCCGATGTTGTAAAGTACGTGTGGAACGCGAGAGATTATTTATTTCGCGACTATATGTCTGAAATTTATTCTCAAGGCGTATTTGTATGGTTCGTGCGTTTGCCGCATATTCTCTTTAAAAGACTCGTAAACTCGAATATGAGGAACGCTTTGTCTTTATTTATACTTCTAATGTAAGATACATGGGGTGACCCAAGAGATCCGGCCTGTGACCCGTGTTCTGGATCTAGAGGGCATTGCCCCTGGAATAACTCGTGGCTTTTACGGCCTTTATTGTTCTACTCTATTGTCTTTATGATGCTTATGTCGTCGTAGCTTTCTCTTTCTCTTCTGTGCCTGTGTCTTCTCCTGATGTTCCTGTTCGTTGCTTCTTTGTTTCGGGCTCCGCGGTGCATCCTTCGAGTAGCTTGACGCCTTCTGTAGTCGCGCTCTTTGCTTTTTCTGCATGGTTGGCTATTACGCCAAAATTTTGCGCCATCTTGTGGAATTCCCTGTCGCAGAGATCTGAAACTTCAAAGCTTCCTTTCACTGTGATTATTCCTTTTGGTCCTGGCATTTTAAGTACCAAATATGTGTAGTGAGGCACTGCCATGAATCGCGAAAATGCGGGTCGTCCGAGGATCGCGTGATTTTGCGATGGCCAGTCCATGACTTCGAAGTCTAGTTTTTCCCTTCTGTAGTTTTGTCGGTTGCCGAAGCAAACATTGAGTGCTATTCGACCCAATGGGTAATTAGCACTTCCTGGTACGATTCCATGGAAGGAGCAATCTGTTGGTTTTAGGAATTCCAATGATATGTGCATTGCCCTGAGTGTTTTCGCATATATCAGGTTAATTCCACTTCCTGCGTCCATGAATATTCTGTCGACATCATACGCGCCGATTTGAGCTTTGAGTACCAGAGGCGCGTTTCCTGGCCGAGGTACTGTTATGGGGTGGTCCTCTCTGTTGAACTCGATTGGTTGTTCTGACCAATGCAGATATTCTGTTGTAGCTGGAGGCGACATGATTGCTAGATTGACTTGTCGAGTTATACTCTTTTCTTCTTTGTTCGACTTGGGCACAGGTTGTATCATTGCTGTAATGTGTCCTTTTGATGGGACGTACCCTTCGTCGTCGTCGTCGTGTCCCTTGTTTTGCTGGTCTTGTCCTTGAGGAGCTCCATTGTTTCCTTGCTGGTTTGTCGCGGGATTGTTGCTTCCTTCGAATCCTTGTCGCCTTGCCTCGGTTTGTTTATTTATTGCTGCTTCTTGTAGCTTTAAGAATGTTGTGCAGTC
Source organism: Dactylis glomerata (assembly GCA_007115705.1). Taxonomy (NCBI): domain Eukaryota; kingdom Viridiplantae; phylum Streptophyta; class Magnoliopsida; order Poales; family Poaceae; genus Dactylis; species Dactylis glomerata. Next base: position 10,206 of record QXEO01000572.1, on the reverse strand, counting down.
TTTCATCGCGTGCCTTGATACTCGCTTCCCGTCGACGAACGCTGAATGTATATGACAAGGCCCGTTGAGCATATCCTCTGGTGATAGGTTGTACTCTCTGGATTCTCTTGGTGGGAACTTCTTATACTCCTCTCTTCCGTAGCTGCGATATCCCGAGCTTCTGCGTTCGTTTCCCTGATAACTGTTGTCTTTATATCCTGCGGCGACCTGGTTATGAGAGCCGTAGGTGTCGTAGTTTCGGGATCGTCTCCTTTGACTTCCGTATCTGTTTCTTCTGTCGTCCTCTGGAGATCATGTCCGTTTGTTGTTGCACGCATCTTCTCCATCTGCAAATCTGTTTGCTGTGTCCATGAGATCTGACACTGTTTTTGGCTTGATTCTACCCATCTCTTCGACTAGGTCTCTTCGCCTTAATCCAATGATGAACGCGTCTATTGCTCTTTCATCTGAAACTTCGACTGCTAAATTTTTGATGAGGCTCCATCTTTGGATGTACGCCCGTAATGTTTCGTCGCGTTGCTGTACGCATGCCTTGACTTCTTCTATTGATGCTGGTTGACGAGGGTTAACTCGACAAATGTCCTAGATGAAGGACTTAGGATCGGGGAGATAGGGCGTCAGATGAACTCGAAGGTAAAGTTAGTCGAAATAGATGTATATCGAAAGTAAACTTGGGTGTTCAACCTGGCTTGCTTTCAATCTGCCCTCCACCGTCCTCTCCTGGCCCCTATATATAGGTGGCTAGGTCTCGAGGATTGGGTCGGGTTCGATACAGATTACAAATATCGACATACGGTAATAACTCGTATTCGACTATCATTACAGTTGGGTCTAGCTCAACGGGCCTCAGGGGTACTCAACTAACGGGCTCTATTAACTATACCCTTGTCAGTAGCCCCTGAGATTCTACCAGAATTGCAGATTCGGGTTGATCTCTAATCTTCAAATCTTCGACTTGATCAATTCTTCGACTTTATCTTCAAATCTTCGACTTGATCAATTCTTTGACTTTATCTTCAAATCTTCGACTTGGTCTTTCGACTTATATTGATGATAATTTGTTCGCAAGGGGTCTCGATGAACAAGCCTGACAACTCTGACGGATCAAGAGGTCAGTTAACTGCCGGAACAGATACTTGTCACCTACTTCAAATTCAATCCCCTTGGACTTGAATTCGGGATACCGGTCAAACTCACTCTTTTGCCTCATTTAGGACTTACAAAAAATGAGTCCCAGTGGTTCTCGGGGTACCCAGTGCGTCCACCAGGATTTTCTTCGCGTCGTAGACACGGATACATACCAGCAGAGCGCATCCATGTGCGTATACCAGGCCACACAGGACGGATCCCGGGGTCTTACCTTCGCGACAAGTCACGGCATTCGAGTTTTGTTGCGATAACACAACTCGAGGATCTTATGTCGCAGTCAAAGTTTGACTGAAAATATTCGGGTTTCTTCAACCATAAAACTCGCTCCCGATGGGAGTAACACTTCTCCAATCTTCAATGCTTTGCCAATGAATATCGTCGGGTGCGCGCTCAGCGCTCCCGATGGGAGTAGCCCCCGAGGCTATAGTCGAAAAAGGATTTTTTCGAGTATAGGCTCAAGACATAATGTAGCTCGTCGTACTTCAACTTAAAACACTTCAACTTCGAAGTTCTTCAACTCGAGATACTTTCAAGATCACCTTGTCGTCGAGTATTAGTCCACCATTTTAATGAAGAATTGTATTCAACTGTTTTGAAAGTAACAGCCCCCAAGGCTATAACCTAAAAATTCTTCATAGATAATCCTTTCCATAAATTCAGCAGTTGTCGGCGCCATCCTTGTACATTTACTTTATCGTGTCAATGATGACGTAGCTCTTCATCAGTGCGAACCGTTTTATGGGTAACACTGTAACTTCCGCGATTTTATGACCGTTTAACGGGCTGCATGATTTTTGACCGTTGGTGGGCTGCCGTTTCCGATCTTTGCGCCACGTCGCAACCCACGATCCTTCTCTCAGAAGATATATAAATGGCATAGTGGGGAATCGTACTGTTTACCAGCTCGTTACCTCCGCCGCCTCCATTACCGATCTCCTCTGCCTCTTCCTTTCTTGCGGAGCCCCCAAGCGCACCTTTGTGTTGAATGCGCGTGAAGCATCTGGCCACGAAGAGCGATATGGCCAAGTCCTCTGCCACCAACTGGGTTCGCTCCACCATCACCAAGAAGGAGGTGGAGAAGGCCACGGCGGACGGCCTCATCGCTGCCCAGGATTCCATCAGGTTCCCCAGTACTGAACGGATCCCAAAGCCCCCGAGCGGTTATCGGGTAATATTCCTTGCTTTCCTTCTTCGCGGCTTCTCCCTTCCTGCCCATGAGTTTCTCCGTGGGCTTCTATTTGTTTACGGTGTGCAGCTTCATCAGCTCACACCAAATTCCCTTCTGCATATTGCTTGCTTCGTGACTCTTTGTGAGTCATTTTTGGGCATTGAGCCTCACTTTGCTCTCTGGAGATCGATCTTTCGACTCCGCCCCAATGTTTCTCTGGCAAGGAAACCCGAACTGGGCGGAGCCGTCGTTTCTGTGCGCCCTGAGGCGCAATATCTTGAATTTTCTATGGCCGCGTCTGTCCAAGGGTGGAGGACAAAGTGGTTCTATATCAAGGACCGCAGATCCTCTCCCGAAGATGAATTCGGCCTTCCTCCCTTTGACGCGTCTCAAGAGGTGAAGAAATTGAAGTCATGGGACTCACTTCCCTCAGATGCGGAAGTTGCACAAATCCTTCCTCTTCTATCCCGCATTAAAAATCTGAAAACAGGCCTAGGAGGTGCTTTGTCGGGTACCCAACTCATGGCGTTTTTCATACAATGTCGAGTTCAACCCCTACAGCACCGCCTCACCAAGCTTTGGACTTATTCTGGCTTGGAAGACCCTACTCGCATATCTGAAGATCTGATGTCGAAAGAAGAAGTCGACAAGCGAGTCAGGAATCTCACCAAGCTCACCAAGGAGCACTCAGTTGCTGACCTGAAGGCAGATTTCTTCGACTCCGTGCACCCTATTCCTGAGGTATACATCGCTGCATCCACTTTTATCAAACTTCTCTTAATTTCGACTTGCATTACTCTTTGCCTCTGCACTCTGCTGATTTATTAATATGCAGGGTCACCAATTCATTGTTTCTCGTCCCCCTCTTCCGGAGGAAGGGCCCCTTCCTGCTGATCTAGCATCTCCTGCATCTGAAGCCCCCGAGGCTGACGAAAGTCAGGACGGAGATGATGTCGAAGAATCAGAAGATGAGACTAGCTCGTCGACATCTCCTCCTCCTACTCTTGCTGAAGATGTTGGTGTCGACAAAAAACGGAAACGTGTCGACGAAATTGCTTCATCGAGTTCTGCAGCAGCTGGAAAAACCCCCGTTCTTGCAGAAGATATGGAGTACTTTGACATGCTTGCATCGTAAGTATTGTAGTCGAACTTTTCAATTGCTTTGTTCTTGCCTAGTGCTTATAACTTATACTTTTCATGCAGTGACGATGAAGAACCACCAACATGTGCGACGGCTATCCCACCACCTTCTCCTGTGGCGACTGAGGAGCCTGTCGAACCATATGTTGCTCCGAGGACTACCAGGGCCTCTATAAAGAAGGTTTCTCAAACTCAAGCCCGAAACCTCAAACGCGCGAAGAAGACCAAAGAAGCCGAGGTTTCTCTGGAGGCCCATGCTTCTACAGTTTCTTCTGATGATGTGAGCGATACTTTTTTTCCCTTCTTTCCTTTCATGCACTTCTTCTCTTATACTCTTCTTTTATCAGGCTTTAGTCAAGAGATTTATCGCCTTGGGCACGGAGTGTGCGGGGTACCTAAAGGTTGCAAAATCTTCCGAAGGTGCGATTTTGATATTCAATCATTACTTTTCTTCTGCCCTTTTGTCTTTTGCTGTTTATCTGACTTCCTTTTGTCTGTTTTCACAGCTGCTTTAGCGACAGCCAATGCTCGCATTGCGTCGCTGGAAGCGGAGCTCAAAGCTTCGCAAAAAGCTTATGATGCTGCGACCTCTGCTAAGGCAATTGCTGAGAAGTCGCAGAAATCTGCGCTCGCCAAGGCGAAAAATGCTGAGAGGGCGTTAGCAGATGCCAACAAAGAGCATGCTCAACGAGAGCAGGCCGTGGCAGAGCGTCTTCACACCATGTCTACTGCTGCCGAAAGTAAGTTCTTCGACTTGTCTTCTGTTTTCGTCCCCTGTTGCACTGGTGTATTTGTTGACACTTGCCTTTTCTTTTCTTTTCTATTGCTTAGAATTCTCAGGGGTATCTCCGTCGTCCCTGCAAACGGACGATGATCCTCTTATGGATGCGGTTAACCTACTCGAAGAGAACTGGATATCTATCCAGGAAACTTTTGAGTTGGTTGGCCGCGTTCTGTCACGGCTATTTGCCGGGTTGTGGCCGAAGAAAAAGATGGCAATCCCGAAGGGCAACCTGACTGAACTCGCCAAGACTTTTGACAGCGATGAAGACCCTACTCTCCATCTGAAGGGGCTGTCCATTAAGCGCGGCGCTGAAGGTGCCATTGCCCTTTCTCTTGCGCATGGTACAGACTTTGGCTGGGAGAAAGTTAACTCCCCCCATGGCTATACCCGCGACGAGATGAAGGTGTTTTTCGAGAAGGCGAAGAAGTTGGCGCCTGCATTGCTGAACACAATTTCTCCTTCGGCAGCCTCTGCTGTGCCTGCTGCACCATCTCCAGCGCCGAAAGCTCCGGTGCCACCATCGACTTCTAGCGAGGAACTGGCCGCGCCCCCTTCTTCCACGGAGCACAATGCTGAGGTGGCGTAGATTCAGCTTCTTTGTAGTACTTAGTTTTCTCCTTTTGAATGTAAAGACTCCAATTAAGTGCAACCCGAGAATCTTAGCCAGAGGGTTATGCTCTTATGTAAATATATCTTCTTTGCATGGAGTATTATGCTATCTTTCTGAAATTGTTTCTCCTTTCTTTCTTTTTGTAGTCGATGCGTGACAGTGATCCTTCTTCTCATGCTCCTGCTCCTTCCTCTGCTCGCGGATTCAATCCTCAGATTTCGTCGACTCCTAGTCGATGTAGTCACTGTGAAGAATATTCTTCCAGGATTTCCGACCTTGAGACTCGCCTATCCTTGGCTAAATGCCAAGCACAGATGGCTATTAAAAAGGCTAGCCAGGCTAGCGGCTATATGAAGAAAATCTCTTCACTTGAAGAAAAGGTCTCCAGCTTGACGGCGAAGGTTGTTCACAATGAAGAGTGCGAATCTTTCATTCTTGGAATTGTCGAGTCTGCTGGCGAGCTGTTGCGATGTGAGGTTTCGTTCGACTTCTTCCTTTGGCTGTTTGTGCACTTCTTTTGTGATATATTTGTCATTGTAGGTACTTGCTTGGATTTTGCTGCTGAAGAACGTCGAGTTGCTGAGCGAAATACTGCTTTGGAGAAGATGTCGACTGGCTATGAGACTCTGTGGTCTGATCCTCGACGCCGTAGCGCCATTGTATTGCTTCAAGATCGTGCCCAGCACATTGGCGAGTCAGTTGATGGTTGCCGGCGAACTCTTACGACTATGCACTCCATTATGCTTCCCCGTAATCCTTTGCCTGCAACTTTCCCCCTTCTTCTTGATGCTTTCCGATCCAGCCATCGTATTCACAGGTTGATAGAACTGAACTTAGTGGCTGGTGCCAATTTTGCTCTCGGGTGGATACGCAAGTGGCACCCCAGATTGAATTATAGCACGATGTCCTTAAGTTTAGCTCCCGGTGGAGCTAGCCTTCGGGTTCATATGGAGAACACGCTTCAACCTGCTCGAAGACTTGTAGCTAGGCTTCTAGAGGCGGATGCCGCGTTTTTCCGCGAGTATCATTATTTAGATCCTTTAGGCGTAGATGATTCTGACAACCCGATGTTGTAAAGTACGTGTGGAACGCGAGAGATTATTTATTTTGCGACTATATGTCTGAAATTTATTCTCAAGGCGTATTTGTATGGTTCGTGCGTTTGCCGTATATTCTCTTTGAAAGACTCGTAAACTCGAATATGAGGAACGCTTTGTCTTTATTTATACTTCTAATGTAAGATACATGGGGTGACCCAAGAGATCCGGCCTGTGACCCGTGTTCTGGATCTAGAGGGCATTGCCCCTGGAATAACTCGTGGCTTTTACGGCCTTTATTGTTCTACTCTATTGTCTTTATGATGCTTATGTCGTCGTAGCTTTCCCTTTCTCTTCTGTGCCTGTGTCTTCTCCTGATGTTCCTGTTCGTGGCTTCTTTGTTTCGGGCTCCGCGGTGCATCCTTCGAGTAGCTTGACGCCTTCTGTAGTCGCGCTCTTTGCTTTTTCTGCATGGTTGGCTATTACGCCAAAATTTTGCGCCATCTTGTGGAATTCCCTGTCGCAGAGATCTGAAACTTCAAAGCTTCCTTTCACTGTGATTATTCCTTTTGGTCCTAGCATTTTAAGTACCAAATATGTGTAGTGAGGCACTGCCATGAATCGCGAAAATGCGGGTCGTCCGAGGATCGCGTGATATTGCGATGGCCAGTCCATGACTTCGAAGTCTAGTTTTTCCCTTCTGTAGTTTTGTCGGTTGCCGAAGCAAACATTGAGTGCTATTCGACCCAATGGGTAATTAGCACTTCCTGGTACGATTCCATGGAAGGAGCAATCTGTTGGTTTTAGGAATTCCAATGATATGTGCATTGCCCTGAGTGTTTTCGCATATATCAGGTTAATTCCACTTCCTGCGTCCATGAATATTCTGTCGACATCATACGCGCCGATTTGAGCTTTGAGTACCAGAGGCGCGTTTCCTGGCCGAGGTACTGTTATGGGGTGGTCCTCTCTGTTGAACTCGATTGGTTGTTCTGACCAATGCAGATATTCTGTTGTAGCTGGAGGCGACATGATTGCTAGATTGACTTGTCGAGTTATACTCTTTTCTTCTTTGTTCGACTTGGGCACAGGTTGTATCATTGCTGTAATGTGTCCTTTTGATGGGACGTACCCTTCGTCGTCATCGTCGTGTCCCTTGTTTTGCTGCTCTTGTCCTTGAGGAGCTCCATTGTTTCCTTGCTGGTTTGTCGCGGGATTGTTGCTTCCTTCGAATCCTTGTCGCCTTGCCTCGGTTTGTTTATTTATTGCTGCTTCTTGTAGCTTTAAGAATGTTGTGCAGTCTTTCATCGCGTGCCTTGATACTCGCTTCCCGTCGACGAACGCTGAATGTATATGACAAGGCCCGTTGAGCATATCCTCTGGTGATGGGTTGTACTCTCTGGATTCTCTTGGTGGGAACTTCTTATACTCCTCTCTTCCGTAGCTGCGATATCCCGAGCTTCTGCGTTCGTTTCCCTGATAACTGTTGTCTTTATATCCTGCGGCGACCTGGTTATGAGAGCCGTAGGTGTCGTAGTTTCGGGATCGTCTCCTTTGACTTCCGTATCTGTTTCTTCTGTCATCCTCTGGAGATCGTGTCCGTTTGTTGTTGCACGCATCTTCTCCATCTGCAAATCTGTTTGCTGTGTCCATGAGATCTGACACTGTTTTTGGCTTGATTCTACCCATCTCTTCGACTAGGTCTCTTCGCCTTAATCCAATGATGAACGCGTCTATTGCTCTTTCGTCTGAAACTTCGACTGCTGAATTTTTGATGAGGCTCCATCTTTGGATGTACGCCCGTAATGTTTCGTCGCGTTGCTGTACGCATGCCTTGACTTCTTCTATTGATGCTGGTCGTTTGTTTGTCGACCTGAAGTTGCTTGTAAATTGCTTTGTGAGGTCTTCCCAACTTCCAATGGATTCTTTCTCTAATTTGCTCAACCATGACCTTGCTGCGCCGGTGAGGTGTAGTTGCAGACTTTGCATTGCTGTTTCTTTGGTTCCTCCTAGTATTTGGACTGCCTGCAAGTAATCTGCGAGCCATGATTGCGGTTCCTGTGATCCGTCGTATTTTTGCTGATCATGAGGTAGCTTGAATCCCTTAGGCACTGGCGTGATGCGAACCCTACGGGCAAAGCACGATGCCCCCATCTCCTTTTCGTCGTCCTCATAGTCGCGCCTTTCGTTTGGGGATCGCGATCTTCGAGTTCCACCGTGCTGTTTTGGTGTTGGCGATCGAGATCGGTGTTTGCTGCTTTTATGCCGAGGACTATTGTGACGGCGAGGTGATCTTGCTTTGTGCGCTTCCTTGTGGTGATGTGCTTCTTCTCCTTTTGCTGATAGCTTGTGGCCCACCATATTGAGTCCATTTAGCGCTGCTCTATGCATATGTTCTCTAGGATCTCCTGGACTTGGTCGAGTTGTAAGTAGATATGCTTGTGCTGCCACTAGTGCTGCTTCAGGAGTTTTTGGTAGGATGTTTCCCTGCTCGTCGACCGATAGGAAGGACGAGTCGAGGTTTTTGGAAATACTTTGCCTGTCGGAATACTCGAGGTTATCGTACCTTGAACCATGTCGACGATTTTTCCTTGCGTTGCTGTACGATGCGTCGCTTCGTGCTCTACGAGCAGCTTCGCTGGCTACAATGGCTGAATCTTTTCTTCTTTGTATCTCTACCTTTTCCTTTGCTAATTGCTTTGCTTGCTGCCTGAGGGCGTAATGATACCCAAAAAGCATGTCTTTGCTGGAGCTGGATGGTATTGGCGTGCCGTGTTCTACGGCTTCTCTTATTATTTTCCACTCGTCGACTGATAGTCGAATTTTCTCCCTGGCTGTGAGGGATTCCACTGTTTGTCCTTCTGCTAGGTGATTTGCTCCTCTGTCGATATTTGCTGGGTTTATCACTGGGTTGTTATTTTCATCGAATTCTTCTGAGTTGTCGCCCACAATGGCGAGTACCTGGCACTGCTTGCCGATGTTGCTATTAAAGCTTGAAGAGATCGAGTTGCTGTCTTCAGAAAGCTCTAACCCTGTCTTCCATGTGTCTGTTGAATTGTCTGAGATATTGTCGAGGCAGATCGTGAGATCGTCGATTTGGACTTCCACGTCGAAATTTTCCTTTTCTTCGTCGTCTTCTGCGATCTTTTCTTTTTGCATTTCTTCTAGGCTGACCGACGAGTTTACTTCGCTGGAAGAGCCTTCAGAATATTCCATCATTATTGTTGTTTCGGGTTCTTGTGTCGACGGATCTTGGTCTTGTTTCGTCGGATCCGAAAGGCGAGAGGAACCCGACGGCCCGATGAAGATGCTCAAACTTCCAATTGTTAGTTCTACCTCTTGACTTCCGTCGACTTCTGGACTGCTGTTGGCTAAAAGCGAAAAAGCCGTCGAATTCATGATTCCAACGCCCAGAGTCCCCACGGTCGGCGCCAATTGACGAGGGTTAACTCGACAAATGTCCTAGATGAAGGACTTAGGATCGGGGAGATAGGGCGTCAGATGAACTCGAAGGTAAAGTTAGTCGAAATAGATGTATATCGAAAGTAAACTTGGGTGTTCAACCTGGCTTGCTTTCAATCTGCCCTCCACCGTCCTCTCCTAGCCCCTATATATAGGTGGCTAGGTCTCGAGGATCGGGTCGGGTTCGATACAGATTACAAATATCGACATACGGTAATAACTCGTATTCGACTATCATTACAGTTGGGCCTAGCTCAACGGGCCTCAGGGGTACTCAACTAACGGGCTCTATTAACTATACCCTTGTCACTGGTCGTTTGTATGTCGACCTGAAGTTGCTTCTAAATTGCTTTGTGAGGTCTTCCCAGCTTCCAATGGATCTTTCTCTAATTTGCTCAACCATGACCTTGCTGCGCCGGTGAGGTGTAGTTGCAGACTTTGCATTGCTGTTTCTTTGGTTCCTCCTAGTATTTGGACTGCCTGCAAGTAATCTGCGAGCCATGATTGCGGTTCCTGTGATCCGTCGCATTTTTGCTAATCATGAGGTAGCTTGAATCCCTTAGGCAGTAGCGTGATGCGAACCCTACGGGCAAAGCACGATGCCCCCATCTCCTTTCGTCGTCCTCATAGTCGCGCCTTTCGTTTGGGATCGCGATCTTCGAGTTCCACCGTGCTGTTTTGGTGATGGCGATCGAGATCGGTGTTTGCTGCTTTTATGCCGAGGACTATTGTGACGGCGAGGTGATCTTGCTTTGTGCGCTTCCTTGTGGTGATGTGCTTCTTCTCCTTTTGCTGATAGCTTGTGGCCCACCATATTGAGTCCATTTAGCGCTGCTCTATGCATATGTTCTCTAGG
>QXEO01000570.1:0-10019 GCA_007115705.1 Dactylis glomerata | reverse complement strand
TCAAGCAGTCCGGGCTCGAGGGTGTCCATGTCTCTGAGCGACATTTCTCAGGAAAGAAATGACGGTGAAGACTTCCAGCAAGCTAACACTGGCCATTTCACTGGTAGCTTCCAAATGTGCTGTTCAAGGGGCCAACAAAAAACTGTAAGTATCTGGCACCATGCCGCCAGCATATATACAGATGGAAAATACAACATCACAGTATGTATACCACGCACCATATGAAGGTGACAAGGAGTGGCCTGATCAGATGCTCAGCCGCAGCACTTTATGACTGATTGGACTGATAGTGTAAGCTGGAGATGGGTTAAGAATAGGATGGTGAACATGTCGTTAAGGTCAGGAAATTCAGAGAGACATTATGATCCAAGTATACTCATGAGTGTGGGCCACTTCCCACATCACATAATTTTCCTATGGCACAACACTCACAGCCCACAATACTCAAAAAAGCGGGCAAATGCAAAAGTGAAGAGAAGGGGGTACTTGATGGTATATACCGAGATGGAACAACATGCCGGGCTTTTAGGTTTTCAATCTTGTATCTTGAGATTTCGAAATTCAATTGTGTGTGCTCTGTGATGCAAAGTGTATCGAAGGCTATGAGAAAAAAATAACACCTGCACAAAAAGCCAAGAAAAATGGTGAATGAAAGAACACATGGTAATGATAGCAATGCAACAATGGGTGAGAAAATTGCAAACCTATATGTCAGTAGCAGACCACTGAAGTTTGATTTATTCTGCAATTTTTTTGCGGTAATATTTTGATCTTGACACTAGTATTAGCCATATAAATCACAGGTCAGTTCGAAAAACTCTCCCAGGTAGCCTTTTGCTAAGTCTTCATAAGTGATGGCCATCGAGATTTAGATTCAAAGTCTGTACAAGCCCAGGAGAACAAACGACATAAGAACACCTGCGTAGAAAACCAAGAAAAATGGTGAAGACATGACAGATTTCATGAATTTGGACCAGGAAATAATTCTCTTGATTTTCTCAACTTGTGAGCAAAAATTCAAGATGCACGGAGAAACAAATCGTTAACAGAACTATTTTCAAAATGTTGAGGAAACAAATAGTATTCTGACATAGCTCGAGCATAAGATGTTGTATATTTGATACAGTACAGAAGGAGTAAGGTTCCAATTTGCATGTACTTACCAGTTTTATGTACAAGACCCTCCGTTTCATGCATGTGGCAAGCAATTGTGCATGTGAGGTGAGAGTTGAGCTCTACAAGGCTAGAAGAATGTACACGTGTTCTCCAAGGCAGATGCCTGCATAGTAGATGGAAACAAACAGCGGTCAGATTACCGTGCCAGGAAAAAATCCTAATGGTAATGGTGGGGATCTGGGAAGTGATGGGAACAAGCAAGGAATTAGTTGTCGGTACCTTGGTTCAGTCTCCATATTCCAGTATGATTCGTGGAATGGTCCCCAGTAACCCTCTGCACTGTGGTATTAGCTCCTCGTTGCGGCACCTATGGACATCTAGTACTTCCAATGATTCAGGGAGGCCATCCTTGGGCAGCGACCGGACGGCCGGACAATTGCAGACCTCTAATCGCTTGAGGTTGCTAAGCTTGCGCAGCCCTGCAGGGAGGTGTTGAAGCTTGTCGAAATTCTCAATCTCGAGGTGCTGGAGAGAGGCGAGGAGTTGAAGGGCGTCCTCTTGCTCCTTGGTGAAGCGTTCCATCCTGTGGCTACAGTGCCCATAAAGTTTCAGGTGGGTGAGGGAGGAAGACAAGATGCTGCAGACAGGCGCAGTAAGGAATCCCATGAGGTCATCAGTAGTGAGGTCCTGCAGTTTGGATGAACAAACTGCAGCGGGAGAAACAAGCTGCTGCTCTTCTCCTCCTTCATCAGCCTGCAGCAGCACCTGCCTGGGACGAATGGTATCCCATTCAGCAAAGAATCTTGGGCTGCCACGGACCACTAATCTCCTGAGCTGTCCCCCGCTGGTAAGGAGAGGCCCCAGGCCCTTGCATGTTAGAGCCTCATCAATATGCCACAATTCCAATTGGGTGAGAGAGGTGAGGTTCGAGAGGGGCTCCAGTACCCCCATGCCATTCACACCAATAAGAGAGAGGCTTTGCAGACAGGATGGGAAAAGGCAGCAGGAATATGAGCTGGCGACAGATAGGAACTTGGGGCAGCCATCGATGGATAACCTCCGGAGGGACCGCAGGGCTTGGAGACCTCTTCCTCTGGCAGGAACAAAAGTTGAAGGGTCCACCAGGACCAGCTCTCGGCAGCTCCCAATGACCAACTCCCGCAGTGAGTCACAGAGATGAGCCGGGAGGACCACCAACCCATCTGATGCTGCTGCTGACGTTGTTTGCTGCTGCACATCCACCCCCACTGCCAGTTGTGTTATGTTTTCACACAGAACGATCTTCAATTCGGAGAGCCTTGGGAGGTGGGTGAGAATCTCTGTCAGTTCCTTACCACATACATCCGCAACCACAAGCGACTCAACAGGGTGCTGCCATTCAACATCATCGTCGCCTTCTAACGGCCCAATAATACCATTTGACAAATATACAGCCAATTTCTTCAAGGAGGTTAGCATCAAAAGGTGCTTCAACTCCAGAAGTGGGCACTTTTCGAGTGTGAGCTCATCAAGACCTGTCAGGTTACTGAATGCCAACACCTGATCTAAGCTCCGCAAATCATCCTTCCCAGTAATACGCAGAGAAGATGATTTTGAGTAGTACTCAAACTTCTTTAGTAGCTTGACATCAGTTATATCGACTTGACGCAGTGTTTCAGTCCAAGGGATATGAACCACTAACAATAATTCTGGACAGCCCTGTATCTCAAGCTGTTGCAGTTTGGGGAACCAGTCAATGTTCCAGTCTTGATTTGGGTTTGAAAATGGCAACACAAACAGTTTAGGGCAGTCTCTGATAATCAGTACTTGCAAAAGAGGAAATATATGAGTGTCCTGTGATGGTACCCATTTTTCAAAACTTTCCAAGCCAACAAGCTCAAGCCTTAATAGCCTGCAAAAGATTTCCTCTATAAAAAACTCCTTCACTGTGGTAATATGCTTCAGTATTACTTCACCAAGACCACACATCTTCCCTAAAGGAGGGAGACATTGCCAAGAAACACCATCGAGATGAAGAGATTGAAGAGCATCAACAGCGAGCTCATCACCAAGCCATGCTGGACAAGAAGGGCCTCCATGCCCTTTAATGCACAACTTTTCAAGATATCTATGTGGTTGAAGGCTCTCAAGGATGACTGCTTCTACACCAGGCTCTATATTAGACCGCTTCCTATCCCAATCTAGTGTTAATCTCTCCAAAAAGTTTTTCTCAATCAGTTTTGCTTTGGCTGCTTCTTCTCTCGTGTGTATATTCTCAAGGTTATAGATGCCAAGCTCCCTTAATTCCGTCAAATGCTCTAGTTGATCTGGTTCAAATCCTTCACTTTCTTTATTGACTCTAAATACGATCAACTCCTCTAAGAGTTTAAGTTTTCCCACATTAAGAATATCAGAGTGGATCTCATCATCTGGGGTATAAAAACGACGCAACTTTGCAAGGTTGCTCAAATCTTTGGGCAAAGCATAACCAGAACGCCATCTAGGCAGACCCAGAATCCTTAAATGATAGAATCTAGAAATGGCAACTGGTAAATGAATTTTCCTCCCATGCTTTGTCCCCAGATATAGGTATCGTAGGTGGACAAGTGATGAGAAGTTATGTAATATGGACTCCACAGAAGAAGGCATGTTATCCAAGTGAAGAACACGAAGAGCATTGGCTTCACTAAACAAATCACCCAAAATGCTCGCAAAGCTTTCATGCAATTTTCCAAATAAAATCAAAGTATGCAATTGCTTAACATTCCATCTTGTCTTCAGCTTCCTCAGTTGACCCTTAAACTTTTCACGAGACACAAGATCATCATCATCATCTATTATTATAGACACGTGACGGATGGATGGTTGAATTTCAACTGATCCCACATTGGAGTGGTTTAAAGTAATACAGTCAGCAGATGCAACTTGTAATGCTAAATTATGTAGCAGGTCATGCATAACATAAGACAGACAACCATCAGTTTCCTCTTTTCTGAAAAATCCATGTGTGACCAGATCATTTAAATTTCTCAAACCTATCTCTTCAAATGTTCGGTTTCGAGCATTAGGTTGTAAGATATCTAGTCCTGTCCACAAGTTGATCAGCTGGGCGCTACTGAAATGGAAATCTTCAGGAAACAGTGCAGAAAAGAAGAAACATTGTTGTAGATGGAATTGGAGATAGTCATAGCTAAGCTTCAAGGCAGGCATAATGTCATTGGCACCAACCTGGCTCTCCCATTCTTTACTTTCTAGGACCCTTCTCCAATGACGCAAATTAAGGTCCTTGCTCAGTAATCTACCAACAGTTTTTGCTGCAAGAGGGGAGCCCTTCAGTTTTTCCATTATTTTATCTCCGACCTCAAGCAAAATACTGTGATCACTTCTAATGGGCTCATCACCAAACGAAAATTCAAGGAATAACTTCCTAAATTCTTTGGATTCTAATCCTTCCAATTCTATGTGATCAGTTGTTTTAACCATCTTTGCTATTGCTGGAAACCGAGTTGTGACAAGAACCATGCTACCCGTGTCTTGTGATGTTTTGAGTGGCAGCAATAACCTTTTCCAGTCATCCTCATTGCTACACACCCATATATCATCCAGTACAAGCAAAAACCTTTTAGATTTTAATCTCTGTTCAATCAACTCTTCTGGTCTATGCCCCTTTTCCCCTTGAACAGAAGGGATATCTTTTTTAATATCTTCAAGCAGCTTATTGAGATTGAAACTGAGGGATACACATACCCAAATCACTACTTGAAAATGATTTTGAACTTCTTTGTTGTGATATATGTGTTGTATTAGAGTTGTCTTCCCTATTCCCCCTGGACCGACAACCGGAAGAACTGTTAGATCCTTGTTATGGTATTTACCCTTGGTCATATCATGTATGATGTTACTCACGACATCGTCTCTCCCATACAATTTTGGCTCTATACTTCGACCGGTTGTGATGGGACGACTCTGTGCAATATCTGGGCCAGTGATACGGTCACAACTCTGTAGCATGGTGGTGAGCTCTCTACGTGCAGGCTGCAGTTGCTCTACAATGTGCTTCATTCTTTCAGAGATATCAGCCCTATTAAACCTCAGCATAGGTGTCTCTTCAGCATGCTCGCTCTCACCAGAATTATCATCCTGAACATGTGGGGGAGATGAGCAAGGGAGGAGTTTACCTAGTTTGGGCATGCATCCTTTGGCCTGCTCCCCATCAGCCTGATGGGCGTTTGGCGTTGAGAGGGAGGAATTGCCGCATGACTTCTGCCTAGCACGCGGCCAAGCGCAGCAGCCGATCCGTTGACTTGCATCTTTTACTACTTGTGCTGGTCCTGGTTCAGCAAGGGTAGCAGCAGAGGATAAACCAAGCACAGCTCTGGCAGTGTGACGAGCATTGAGGGCAAGGTCATGGACGCCGCCCTTGGCATGCTGGTCTGCCGCGTTATACGTGCCGTGGAGCTCGTCATGGATGCGGAAGTAGTCCAGCTCGTCCAACAAGTCCTCGGCACAGCACGCTGAGTCCCGCAGCTTCCAAAGCAGCCCCTCCATGGCTTGGCCGGCGATCTGCTTGCGGCTAGCTATTTCAATCGTAGCCTGCACAAGCAGCAGCTCAGTCCTGAGGGCATTGATGTTGAGACCCAAGTTCTTGCTGGCATCCCAAGCCTCCAGCACGCCATCAGCTACAGGGGCCAGCGCTTTGCCCACCACCCACTGCGCCGTGCCCAGGAGAGCGTCCATCCTCTCCTCAGGCGCAGGATAGTACCTGTTGCACCTGCATCCATGAATCAAAAGGAGGTCGTCAGTAAATGCAGCTGCCATCACCAATCACGTCTGAGTAAATTCATAATAGCTACACAAGAAGAAATCAAATTTACCTTTATAAGCTGTTTCTTGGTGCCAGAGGTGAGAAGTCGCGCGAGAGGGGCTCCTACCACGTCGTGGAGGCAGTTGCTGGTGAGGTATATGCGTCGTGGAGGCAGTCGCCAGTGAGGGATGTCGCCTGCCTGAGAGATGAGATATAATGTGATGCAGGAGGGAAAACGATCAGCAGACGGCAACCATGCGACCAACAGATCTGACAACCTAACTGCACTAATCTAAGCCAACTGATTATTAGCCTTTTAAGAATACCATGCCGCACAACAGCTCCACCACAGCACGTCATTTTGGTCTAAAAAACCGTTGGTCATACTTAAGGGCTGCAGTAGGAAATGCTGTGACGTTTTTAGTAAGCAGCTTAACTAAGTTTAAGAGTTAGTGTTGATCGATTGAGCTGCTTATCTGACTAACACTAAACTAGTCTGGCGTAGCTAGCAACGCATCAAGCGGAGCTGAAGCCAGGCAGTCAAGCATCCCTAGTAAGGAGACGAAAGCTTAGATCTCGCGCCGATGAGAAGACTTTGGGATCGATCGAGGTCCTGCTAATTAAGATCGGCACAAGCTGCTGCAGGCCTGAATGAGACTTGGCAGCTACTCCAGGCCAACATGGCAACATCGGTGCCAAAGGGTGCAAAAGCAGAGCAAGCGGACGGCGTAAGAGAGCAAAGTAGGCGTAGAGGATGTGCATTAGAGTGGGGATGTGGAGTGATTCAGTACCTTGAAGCAGAGAGCTGCGGCTCGTCAAGATCCAGCGCCTTGGTGCAGACGAATGGATTCAGACTTCAGAGTTGATGAAGCCAAGCCTTGCTCTGCCGGCGCGCGCCCGTAGCGATGTCACCGGCGAGCAAACAGGGATGAAGAAATTTGGTGTGGAAGCAGGAGCCAATCTGATGGGGAAAGAGCTGGAGATAAAGGAGACTCAGACAAGACCCAGGGCGCGACCGCAGAGGAGATCCTCTGACGTACTGAGTAAAAACTGCAGATGGACGTAGTGATTCTTGTTCGTTGATTCTCCATCCGATGGCAGTTGGCAAACACACGTAACGAACCAAGAAGGAAAAGCCCCGTTCCCTTGCACTCGCCATGGAGTCGGTGACGCTGGGTGGCATGCATCCGCGCCTCTGCCTCCGGATAGCAGGTTTCGGTCCGGTGCCAGGCTGAAGACGTGTAGGTTGCATACTATGTGGTCACGTGCAGGAATTGTACCAAGACTTTCCTTTTCGGATTTGTTCCTACATCGTGCGTACTAGTACCAGAATTAAGCAACCCGAATTGCCCAAGATCTATCTAGGAGTAACGCTGTAACGATTACGGGAGATTGATGACATACCCTCGTAGAGCGATTGCGGGGATTATGCCCCCGCACAGGAGTTGATGATGAACCCGACGTAGCCGACCTCAAGGTCGTGAAGATCTCGACTCCAGTACGACAACACCGGCACAACGACCCGGTGTCACAAGTGCAGCACCTCTGAGTACTCATACACATACACATAGCGGCGGCGGCGGCAGGTGGTGGTGCTTGCGGTGGCCGAGCGGCGGCGGCCCTTGCCCACTCTTGTGTTCAATTCCGACGAGGGCCCTCGACAGGTGGGGTGGTCCTTTGGGAGGCGGTGCAGTGGGGCGGCGAAGGCAGCGACTTTCTTGCAGCAGCGCGGCGGCGGGACTTCACAGGCCCGATCTGGGTCCGGCCAGGCAGAGGGCCTGGTATGTCTCTGCTACCGCGTCCGGTCGGCAACTGCCCACGGCGGTGGAGGACGGTCTCCTCTGGATGGTCGTTCCGCGGCTGCCCTGCGGTTTCACCGTTCCTACCCTATCCCCCTTGCAGGTTGTACGATGGGTCTCGCTACACGGGCGTGAGTCCGCGGATGCCTACGCGGCGGCCCCGGGAGGTGGACTGCATGGGCGTCTGGACGGCAGGGCGGAGTTGTGGTGGTGATGGTCCAGGTCTTTGGACCATGTGGGTGGCGAAGAGTGGTCTTTGGGGTCTCCTGGTGTTGGCGATGATGGCATCGCCCAGATCGTGTGTGGGAAGCTCGGCTCGGAGAATGTCGATGGTTGAAGGTACCAAGTGCGGGGAGGGTTTTTCCGGCGAAAGCCCAGCGCTCCGGCGACGCCTGCTGGTGCCGTGACCATCTTGAGGGCGTCGTAGCGGCTACTCTCTCCGCATTAGGGCTCCAGGTGAAAACCCTAGACCTTGTGGTCTCGATGACGGCGGCGCTTCTTTGCGTCGTTACCTCCTTGGGGGCGTTGTCGTGGAGCCATGGTTCCCTTGCTCTCGTCGACGTCTTCGGTGGCAAGCTCGTTGCTTCTTAGCTTTTCTTGTTTATCTTTGATCTGTTGTATCTTGCATGTGGTTTCTCTCATCACTTTGTATCGGTTCGGCCGTTGGGCTTTATTTATAAAGCGGGGTGAAAGCCTATTTCGAGAAAAAAAAAGGTATATACTGGTTGTGAAAAGAGTGAGTATATACTTGTTCAGAATTCGGATAGTATATATGTCTTGAGTGGTAATTTTAATCCTAGCCAAGAAAAAATAGAAATATACTTCTTTGAATGTTAATTAGTATATAGTCCTTTTGGGGCAAAGCAGTATATATTCTATACAAATAAAATGTTGCACATGTCACGAAACAGTATAAACTCGTAATTACCAAATTACTAGTACTCATTTGGTTATGTACCAAATACTAGGACGATATATACTACTTCCTTTTCATATGCATATACTTCGTACCATTATTAGATACATACCACTTCTGGCCGTTCCACACTACAAAAAAGAATCGATGTAGTACTTTTTAAAACCGATCCAACAAATTTATGCGGATGTGATTCCAAATCGAAACTGCCTCATCAGCTCCCTTATTTTTTGGGAGGAGTACTTATCAAGTGCATGCATGCACGGTGGGTCAATCTATTAACGGGTACAAGCTATCAGCCTACGCCCCGGTTGACTGTGTGGGTGTACGTACATACCCCTGGGACTGGGAGTATGTAGAAGAAATTGGTTCCTTGCGTCCTGTGCACCGGCCCGTACGTATGAAGAAACGGGATAGAGCTAGTAGTTGATAAGTAGATTTTTAATCTCTATCTCTACTTACTAATAAAAGAGCCAACACAAACTTTACTATACACACCCCACAAAACGTACACAGACCGACATGAACCATGCGATTAACAATCTAACCGCTCAGATTAGCCAACTCAAACTCCTGGGTGCGCTTAACAAATAACTTGGACGGACCAAATTCTCAGCCCTCACGCTGTGCGCCTGGGAAAAAAAACACGTCCCCGCGTCCGTAGCAGGTAACATCGCTCGAAAAAGGGAACGTAATTACAGCCCACGATCCCCTATCGCTGGATCCCTTCTTCTTGCCTTGCCAACTCCGTAGACGACGCCCTCGCTGTCTAACACTGCCGGTCAACATCTTCACCTTCCTGGACGGCCTGCGTTCGCTGCCTGCCGCCGCCGCCGGGAATCACCTCCCTACGTGTTGCCCTGCCTTCGCCTTCCTGGACGCCTGCCCTCAACTGCAGGCCACGCCTTCGTCTTCCTAGACGACGCCCTCGCCGCGGCGCCGAACTGCATCGCATCGTCGGGTAAGTGGCCGCTCCTTTGTCACTTCCTTCCTTGCATATATACAGAGAATAATCAATCAAGTATAAATATTACACGGACTCCATAATCCCACCATTTTAATACGATATCCATGCTCTTCTAAATTTGATGGTATGCATATTCACAGGTGAGAAGGCAATTCTATTGGTAATGTCTTTTCCCAATCGCGTAGGGGCGCGTACCCCATTTCAAGATATAAGCAACACAAGCCCCTTGGGTAACTACTGTTTCTTCACCATAGTTCTGTAATGGTATACTGCTAAATAATGGTATGTATCTATGCATCTATACAGACCCTAAGGAATTGAAGAGAATTAGGGACAGAGAATATTATGCAAGACATGCAGATGATATTCAAAAACGACGGCGTCAAGCCCGTGAAAACAAGCAGGCTTCAACACCAGACCAAAATACGGCTGCTATAC
>QXEO01000569.1:0-26819 GCA_007115705.1 Dactylis glomerata | reverse complement strand
TGTGTAATTCCCGCTGTAGGCGAAGGGGTGGTAGGGATTGGATGAGATCATTCATGTAATTGCTATGAGATTGGTAGGGCATAGTGCCTAGTATCTATTGTTAGTGCTTATGACATTGTTGCAACTTGTTGTGCTTAACACTTGTCACTTTGGGCCCGAGTGCCATGATCAGATCTGAACTTGTTATTGTTTTATGATGATAATTTTTGTTTATGATCTTACCTAAAAGTTGATACACATATCGTTGTCCGGAACCTGAGGCCCCAAAGTGACAGTAATTGGGATAACCAGAGGGGATGGCTGTGATGTGAGGATCATATGTGTTCACTGAGTGTTAATGCTTTACTCCGGTACTCTATTAAAAGGAGTGCCTTAATTACCAGTAGATTCCCTTGAGGCCCAGCTGCAAACAGGCTGGTAGGACAGAAGATGTTGTGCAAGTTTCTCATTGCGAGCACGTACGACTATATATGGAACACATGCCTATGGTTGTTTAGTACTAGGATGCTTTATCATTATTTATCTGCAATTGCCCATGTCTTGATTATTACATGAATTATCTTGTCCATGCAATGCCCGTTCATCCATCCCTATGCCTACAGTATTTAATCCTACTATTTACTATTGATACCGTTACTATCTTTATTTTACTATTGCTGCTACTATTTTACTACTGTTACACTATAAAACTGTTGCTACTGATAAACCGTTGAGAGCAAGTCTGTTTCCAGGTGCAGCTGAATTGACAACTCATCTATCAAGGCTTATAAATATTCTTTGGCTCCCCTTGTGTTGAATCAATAAATTTGGGTTTTACTTCCCTCGAAGACTGTTGTGATCCCCTATACTTGTGGGTCATCAAGACAATTTTCTGGCGCCATTGCCGGGGATGTAAGGTAAAAGGTACTCACATCCTTGTGTGTGAGTGCTCAAATTTATTTCCTTTAGATTCTGCAATTATATCTTTTGTTTCCTGTTTTATTTTCACTAGTTAGGCTTAATGGAAAACAAAGAGTTTTAGTATTTTTCCTGAGTTAGGACTTGAAGTGTTTAAAGAAAATTGAAAAACTTTGGCGCTTTATTCTCATGCTAATAGCAATGTTATTTGTATGAATTCTTTGAACAACGTTATTGCCAATGCCATAGAAAAGTCTAAGCTTGGGGAAGCTGGTTTTGGTAAGCATGATATTTTTAGTTCCCCAGCTTTAGTGGAGAAAATTCGCTCTGATGATATTTTATCTCCCATATGTGATAATTCTAATGATGTTTGTGATCCTCATCCTTTTAAAATACCTATGAAAATTGTTGAACATGCTATGAATAACTGCTATTTAGGGAATGGAACTGTTCATCCTGGTGATCATTTGCTCTTTATAGATGAATTATGCGAGTTGTTCAAGTGTGCAGGTATTTCAACAAGTTAGGTTAAGAGGAAGCTATTCTCTTTATCACTAAAGGGCCGAGCTGCGGAATGGTATAAGATGCTGAAGGATGGCCGATCTATTGGCTGGGAGGAAATTGTACCTCTCTTTTATTCTAAATTCTATCCTTATAGTGAGGTTCATAAGATAGGAATTCTATTTATAATTTTCATCCTCATGATGTAAAAAGCATTGCCCAAGCGTGGGGAATATTGAAGTCACTAATGCTCAAATGTCCCATTCATGAACTTCCCCGTAATATGTTATTAATAATTTTTATGCAAGGCTTTCAGGATATTACAAGGACTATCTAGATGCCTATTTTGAGGGATCTTTCACAAGCAAAGAGGTTGAAGCCAAGTGGGATCTTCTTGAAAAAATTCAAAGTAATATCAAGATTGCGATCGCGACAAAGTTAAAGGATTAGGTATAAATATGAGTATGATTGCATTAAGTCTTTTGCTGAAACTGCTGATTTTCAAGAGCTTAGTGCTAAATATGGTCTTGATCCTCAAATTATGGTTGATTGCTATAGAGCCTTTGCTTCTCATATTAATGTTCCTAAGGGAAATTGGGACGTGTATCATGAACCTTTTAAAGACACTTGCATGGAAAGTGAAGTTGTTATTGATGATTGCAATAAACATACTCAAACTTCTGAAAGTACTATATCTTATAAGCATGTTAATTTTTGTGGAGCACTTAGACCTTGTGAAAGAAAAGATCACATCAAAGAAGATTATTGTATCCACCACAGGAGTGAAAGAAACTAGAATGTGGGACAAGGCTCTAAATGAGCTTTGTGAAAAGGTTTGTACCCTCTATCCTTTTATTTGTGAACTTTGCTATAAAGTGGGTCATTGCAATTTCCAATGTTCAAGCTATGATAGTACCTTTCTAATCCTATGAGTACTACAAGTTTGTATTGTGATGACATGATCACTCCCATCAGCATGATGAGCTTACTTTATTTTTGGGGTGTGAAGAGTTATCAAGAAAAACTTCTTTGGTAGATATGAGTGCTTTGGATATTAATAGCATCATGTATGGTTGTCATCTTTATTGTGTTAATGATTGCCACACAAATACTTACATACAAAATGTTATAAAAGATGATACTTTACCAAAATATGATAGGACTAATATGTGTTTTGTTCTTATTAATGAAAAGGAGGAATCCTCCAAAGTTTCTTCTATCGTTTCTATCATTAAACCAGGGTATGTGGAGAAGCTTCCTTTCAAGCCTCTCCCTCCTAAAGAAGGGAAGAATAAGAAGAAGAAGAGGATTAAAAGAGAGAGCAAACGGTATATTTCCCTTAAGCATGTTGCTCCTATTATAGTTTTTGATGAGTCTGAACTCGATGATGTTGATATGCCTGTTACCTATAGTAGTGATCATGATTGGGAAAAGCACACTACTTTTGATATAGAAGATCTTTTTGGTACCAATTCTGAAAATTATGAGGTTAATAATTGTCGGTATTCTGGATACCGGGGTATCCCGATCCACCTGCTCCTGGGCTCCTTCAATGGCCCAACTTTGGCCCAGGGGAGGAACGATGACCAAAGCTCAGCGGAGAAGACCCTCATGAGGAGGCGCCTCATGAGGAGAACGACGGCACAACGGCTAAGTACCAGAAGACCTCCTCACGAGCCGTTCCTCGTGAGGGGAAGGACCGCATCCACGTCAGCTCGGCACGCTTCCATGCTGAGCAAGAAGATAAGAGCAGAAGACCGCGTGACATCCACGCTACCCCCGACAGGGAGGAGACCAGCTTTTGCCGTGTCTGCATAAAGCTGCACGGTGGTTGTTGGCCACCCCCCTAAAAATAGGGTGGATGGTGCAGGGCGCTAGAGGAGGACATCAGCTTCCTCCACCCACTCCTGTGGACCGGCGCCACTATTCTACGAAGACTACGTCTACGGAAGACCCACGTCGACAGCTGTCCTCCCTCCATGGCCGTGTGTGGCAACCCCTTCCCCAAGAAGATAAGGGGAAGGAGGACCAGGCCACTATATAAGGAGGGGAGGCCACCCCTTAGAAGGGATCCAATCTTCTTCTCCGGGCTCCTAGCTAGGCTAAGTTGGTTCTTCTACCTCCGGCCAGTTAGAGCTCTTTAACCAAGGCCTTGTACTCCTGTGAGGTGTCGCGTCGTAATACAAGAAGGCAGGAAGTAGGGGCTTTACCTCACCACGAGGGCCCTGAACCTAGGTAAAGCTCAGTGTCTCCCTCTCTGCAGTGCGCTGTGCGTTCGACGTCTCGAGGCTTCCGTCACCATGTTTCGTTGTGATCCAAGATCTCCCACGTTCAGCCCCCTGCGTTCGAATCTTTGGGTCTGTCGCGTGGTACCCCGTGTTCTTGCGACACAAAATCCATCGACATTTGGCGCGCCAGGTAGGGGGCTGTGGTGTGATTTCTTTTAGATCTGCTTCGACATGGCCGACGCCAACACAAGGCTCGAGCGTCTTCACCGCCGCAACGCCGTTCGGGGTTAGACCGAGCCCATCTTCCGTCGTCGAGACACCTCGGCCGGGGAGGACGAAGAGGAAGACCTGGAGTCTTCCTACCTCCGTCCGGGCGTACAGAGCCTTTGCTCTCCTTCACCGCCACCGCCACTTCTCGCGCCCGTTCTGGGAGTCAGCTGTCCCCTGCGCAGGCTCTCGCCATGGCGCAGGAGCTGCTGTGCTATCAGCCCACTGATGACGGGCGTGATGGGTGGCGCGCTCGAATCGCCGAGCTCGTCACCATCGCCAACAAAGACCCAGCCTAGGGAGGAGCCCAGGGTGCGGGTGAACCAGATCCAGCGACGGGTAGTCGCGCCCTGGGCGCCGGAGATGGGAAGGCCGCCAAGGCCAAGAAGGTGGCCTTCCCGCGCCGCATTTTCGCCGCGCGGGGAGCCTAGCTGCCAAATCGTCCAACGCACTCCGGAAGACGCACGCGTCTCCCTTGAGCGCTGCCACGAAAATCATGACCGCACCATCAACGACATCGGCGAAGCTGGCAAGAACGTCAAGACCCCCGGGGACCTGATCTTCAACCCCGGTTGCTCGCTCTCATTCGCCAGCAACGCTATGTGGTCTGGCCTGACAAGTTCAAGCCGGACATCGGCACGCGGTATGATGGGACCACCAACCCCATTGAGTTCCTCCAGCTCTACATCGTCACCGTCCAGGCCGCGTGTGGAGATCAGCGTGCGATGGCCAATTGGTTCCCAATGGCCCTCAAGGACGCTCCTCAAACTTGGCTCATGAATCTTCCTCACGAATCTGTGACTTCAGGGAAGGACTTGTGCCGTTAGTTCGTTGCCAACTTCATGCCTACGTATGAGCGCCCCGCCACCAAGAATGATCTCAAGGCGGTGCGTCAGTACAAGGGTGAGATGCTTCGTCAATATATCCAGCGCTTCAGCCAGATGAGGAACAAGATCCCCAGGATCTCCAACGAGGAGGTCATCTCCGCGTTCTCCACGGGCGTCTCCGACATCAAGATGAGAGAGAAGCTGTCCGTGAATGATGAGCTTACTTCCATCGTCAGGCTCTTCAAGATCGCCGACCGATGCGCCAAGGCCGAGAAGGGGAGGCTTTTCGTGCACAACCTGCCAGAGGCGCGCTTCCCCCAAAGCCGAAGTCTAAGGACCCCCAAGCGCAAGGAGGCCGCAGCCCTCGCAGCGGAGCCTGATCATAAGCAGCGCCGCGGGGACCGCTCCTAGCGCGATAAAGGTCGGCGTCGTCACTGTTGCATCCTCTACAAGAAGGACACCCACAATACCGATGATTGTTGGATTGTCCGGAAGTTTTACAAAGAAAATGGTGTCACCAAGCGTCGTGGGAGTAGCCGTAGCAACAGCAAGGGCGGATCCCGGGGCGATCACCGTGACGACGACCGGGATGAGGGTCGACGCCGTGATGCTCTGTCTCGCGCAGATCCCGAGCTGCTACCGCTGCCTCCACCGGCGAATGATCATCGGGAAGAGAACTAGGGGGGCTATCAAGAGCCGCGAGGCTTTGCTGCTTGCCTCCTGGGAGGAGCCCAGGCTCCTTTGTCTAACCGCCACTTTAAGCAGCTGTCGCGAGAGATCGCGGCGGTGCAGCCTAGCCCCAACAATCGCTTGATGAAGTGGTCCACTAGCAAGATCGGCTTCGACGAGGAGGATCATTGATAGGGTAAACGTGCCCGAACTTTCGATGAGACGATAACTATCAATTATGGTGGAGGTCGACATTGATGATCCGACTACAAACGTGCGAGACGTTGCGCCTTAGCAATCAATACACCAACTTTCGAGGCTATTGATCACGCCGGGGCTTGATCAACCTAATCACGAGGATCAATCCCTGCAAGCAATCGAAGAACCAGCAAGAATTATAGATGCAATCAAGATATTGCGAATAAGATGAAGGCTTTATTGAAGAGGTGGGATTCTGTCTGTGCGTAGTACAAAAGGTCGATTTGACACTTGTGCCTATGGCGAAGAGTAGCTCGTGGCTAAGTCTTTAACTAAACAAAATCCAAATTCTAATGACGGCTGGGAGGAGGTATATATGAGGGAAAGGGCAGGGATTTTCGTACAACCCTAATGGGCCATCCGAAAATAACCCTAGATGGGCCGATTTCCACTCAAACAACCACCAGAAAATCCCTAAAATACCTATGATGAAAATACATGGGTTTAACCCATAAAATAAGGTGACGCAGCAGCATATAAAGCCTTGGACGAATTTTATGATTTGGTAACATGTGAATTTCGTCCAAGCATCCTTGCAGCATTATGGTGGCTTCAAAGTTCTGAAATCTTCACTTGCAGCGTTATCCTGAATCCTCACACGATTGCTGCCATCATCTCCATGCATGATCATGCTCCAATGCTTTTCTCTCTCATCCATGCCAGGCCCATCATTCCTAAGTAACATAAACACATCTGATTTAGGCAGCATCATATTCTCATGAATATTAGGAATAGTTCCTAGAAACGAAAGCACCTGATAATTCAGTTGGCGTGCACGAGCTCTTGTGAGAGGTCCTTGGAATTATGGAATGTGAGGAAGTGCGGCTGTAGGTGCAACGGTTGTATCAACCGTAGGGATGTCCTCATCATCCTCCCCTTCTTGAATTGAAGTCGTCCTCGACGCAATCTCATCTTCTTCTCCAAAGTATGGCTTCAAATCTGCAATGTTAAATGAAGGACTTACCGTGCCCATCTCTGCAGGAAGCTCAAGTTTATATGCATTATCATTCATTTTCTCTAACACTTTAAAAGGACCAGCCGCATGTGGCATTAATTTAGACTTGCGCAAATCAGGAAAACATTCTTTGCGCAAATGCAACCAAACTAGATCTCCCACATCAAACACAATATGCTTTCGTCCTTTATCACCAGCAACTTTATATTTAGCATTCATACATTCTATATTTTCCTTAGTAATCCTATGCAACGTAAGAATATGTTCAGCACATTGTGTAGCATCAAAATTATGTTGCACCGAAGATGGAATAGGTAATAAATCAATAGGTGCACGAGGAACAAAACCATACACAATCTCAAAAGGACATAACTTAGTTGTAGAATGCATGGAACGATTGTAAGCAAATTCAATATGAGGTAAACAATCTTCCCACATTTTTAAGTTCTTCTTTAAAACAGCCCTTAACATGGTAGATAAAGTTCTATTTACTACTTCAGTTTGTCCATCAGTTTGGGGATGACATGTAGTACTAGACAGCAATTTAGTCCCCAACCTAGCCCATAAACATCTCCAGAAATGGCTAAGAAATTTAGTATCATGATCTGAAACAATAGTATTAGGCACACCATGCAAGCGAACAACATCGCGAAAGAATAATTCAGCAACATGAGCAGCATCATCACTCTTATGGCAAGGAATAAAGTGTGCCATCTTAGAAAATCTATCCACAACCACAAAAATACTATCCCTCCCCTTCTGTGTTCGAGGTCATCCTAAAACAAAGTCCATAGAAATATCCTCCCAAGGTATACTAGGAACAGGAAGAGGCATATATAACCCATGTGGATTAAGGCGTGACTTAGCTTTTGACATGTTGTGCAGCGAGCAATAAACCTCTCAACATCCCTTCTCATGCGTGGCCAAAAGAAGTGTGTAGCAAGTACATCTTTGGTCTTCTTTACTCCAAAGTGACCCATCAATCCTCCTCCATGCGCCTCCTGCAACAACAAAAGATGAACAGAACCTTCTGGAATGCATAGTTTGTTAGCACGGAACACAAACCCATCATTGAGGATGAATTTGTTCCAAGTTCTACCCTCTAGACAATGCTGCAAAACATCTTTAAAGTCGGCATCGTTCACATATTGTTCTTTACTAGTTTCCAAACCAAAGATTTTGAAGTCAAGTTGAGATAACATGGTATAACGACGTGACAAAGCATCAGCAATAATATTATCTTTACCCTTTTTGTGTTTAATAACATAAGGAAAAGATTCAATGAATTCAACCCACTTTGCATGACGTTTATTCAACTTAGCTTGACTACGAATATGCTTCAAAGATTCATGATCAGAATGTATAACAAATTCTTTAGGCCATAAATAATGTTGCCGAGTTTCCAATGTCCTAACAAGAGCATATAATTCCTTATCATAAGTAGAATAGTTCAAACTAGCTCCACTCAATTTCTCACTGAAATATGCAACAGGTTTGCCCTCTTGCAACAACACTCCTCCTAAACCAATTCCACTAGCATCACATTCCAACTCAAAAGTCTTATTAAAATCAGGAAGTTGGAGTAAAGGAGCATGTGTAAGCTTATCTTTGAGTAACATGAAGGTGTCTTGTTGTGCATTGCCCCAAACAAAGGGCACATCTTTCTTAGTAAGCTCATTCAGCGGCGCTGCAATGGAACCAAAATCTTTGACAAAGCGCCTATAAAATCCAGCGAGGCCAAGGAAGCTCCTCACTTGTGTGACTGTTTTGGGTTGTGGCCAACTCAAAATTGCTTCAATCTTGGCGGGATCAACTTCAATACCCTGTGCTGTAACAACATAGCCAAGAAAAGCAACTCTATTCGTGCAAAAGGTGCACTTTGCAATGTTACCAAACAAACGTGCAGCACGTAAAGCATCAAAACAGCACGTAAATGTTCCAAATGTTCATCTACAGATTAGCTATATATCAATATATCATCAAAATATACCACCACAAAATGTCCAATAAAAGCACGTAAAACTTCATTCATTAATCTCATGAAAGTGCTAGGAGCATTAGTTAAACCAAAGGACATCACTAACCACTCATATAGGCCAAATTTAGTTTTAAATGCAGTTTTCCATTCATCTCCTAATTTCATACGAATTTGGTGGTAACCACTACGCAAATCAACCTTAGAGAACATGGTAGAGCCACTCAATTCATCAAGCATGTCATCTAAACGAGGAATAGGATGACGATAACGAATAGTAATATTATTGATTGCTCTACAATCAGTACACATGCGCGAAGAACCATCTTTCTTTGGTACCAAAATAATAGGAACAGCACAAGGACTAAGAGACTCACGAATATGACCCTTGTCAAGAAGTTCTTGAATTTGTCGCTGAATCTCTTTCGTTTCCTCTGGATTGGTACGATATGGTGCACGGTTGGGCAAAGATGCTCCAGGAATCAAATCAATTTGGTGCTCAATTCCACAAATAGGTGGCAGTCCTGGAGGTACATCTTGTGGGAAAACGTCTGCATATTCCTACAAAATATTAGCAACAGCAGGCGGCAAAGAAGAAGGCATCTCCTCAGCCGAAAACAATACTTCTTTGCAAATGATAGCATAACATGCAGTAGTACTCACATCAATTTTAGAAATATCAGATTTGCTAGCTAGCAAACAAGTACTTTTCAAACGAATTTCGTTAGCATGTTTTGGAGCAGATTTAGAAGTACTTGTAGAAGGCATAAGTTCCTTAGCAACAATCTGATTTTCGCTCAGCTTTTTCCCCTCATTATGTGCTCTACTAGCTCTAGCAAGATCATATTTTAAAATACTTTCAGGAGACATGGGAAGTAACACAATTTTCTTATCATTATGAACAAGAGAATACTGATTTGTGCTACCATAGTGTATAGAATTTGTATCAAATTGCCATGGTCTACCAAGTAAAAGAGCACATGCTTGCATAGGAACAACATCACACTCAACATAATCAGCATATGCAGCAATAGTAAAATGCACACGAACTGTACGTGTTACCTTAACCTTGCCGCTGTTATTAAACCATTGAATGTGATATGAACGAGGATGGGGTCATGTCGTAAGAGCAAGATTTTCAACCATCTCCATGCTTGCCAAGTTGTTGCAGCTCCCGCCATCAATAATAATGCAAATACAGCGATCTTTAACGACACCCTTGGTATGGAACAGATTATGGCGCTGGTCGGGCTTGGCCTTGGTAATTTGTGCACTCAAGACTCGCTGTGCAACAAAACTCAGGTATTTCTCTGCATGTTTTGCAGCCATATATTCAGAATCTTGCTCCGTGGATGCTGCAGCACATTGCTCCTCAGATGCAATAAGAGCCAAAGTATCTTCATCATAATCACTGGCGGAGTCGTATCCACCATCCTCAAGAGCAATCATCACGCGGGAGGAGGCACAATCACGTGCAAAGTGACCAAGTCCACCACATTTGCGGCACTGAATTTGGCTGGACTTGCCCGTAGATGCCATGGAGGACGCAGCGCTCGGGGCCGGTCCCGTAGTAGTCTTCCGTGCAGCAAACGGAGGTGGTGTAGATGCTGCAGATCGCGTGGATGTGGTCGCTGGAGGCGTAGGTGCAGCAGCCCATGACGCCAAATTTGATGATCTCCAAAATGAACGCCCTGCAGAAAAATTAGTTTGTGTCGCCTCGCGTTGATCCTGCACTTCACATTCAGCATTGCAAGCAAGATGGAACAAATGGGTAATAGTATGATAAGATTTATATCGAAAAATGGTCTGAATTTCCTTATTTAACCCGCCTACAAAATGTGCCATTAATGCTTCATTATCCTCTTCTATACCACAACGTAGCATGCCAGTTTGCAACTCCTGATAGTAAACCTCTACAGAATTTTTGCCTTGATCTAGACGTGCTAATTTGGTAAGCATGGAACACTGATAATATGGTGGAACAAAACGAATACACATAGCATGTTTTAAAGCATCCCATGTAGTGATTGGATTAGCATGATTAGCACAACAATATTCAGACCACCATATGGAAGCAAAACTAGTGAACTCACAAGTAGCAGCACTAACACGTCTATCCTCGAGATAATTTAAGCATGCAAAACGCTGGTCTAATTCTAATTCCAAAGTGATAGGGCAAAGGTGTCCGATCTTTTGATGAGATCTTGATATGTCGATTTGGTGGGTGGAGTTCGTGCTTGACGATCCGACTACACGTGCGAAGCTCGTGCGCCAATGCAATCGCTAGGACAATCTCTGGGAGTTACTGATCTTGCGGATGCACGATCAGCCTGACCAGCGAGGGTCTTAATTCCTACCTGAAATCAAGAACAAGTAAGAACTAATACAGCAATCAAGATATTGCGGATGAAAGATGTATGCTTTATTCAAAAGGTGGGATTCCGAATAGGCGGTCTTCTTCTGGGCGATTGGCCACAAAAGTCGAGCTCGTAGTTGCAGCAATGGCTAACTTTAGTCTAATCAAAATCCGAGTTCTAATGACGGCTACGGGGGGTATTTGAGGAGGAAAAGGTAGGGGTGCGACCAGCCATGGGTATGGTGGTCGAACGGAACCCCAACAGGCCTTTTCTCCTCAAATTCGGACTCCTAAAAGTGGCTGTCTTATTTGCTGCAAAAATTACATGGGCCTAGGCCAAAAATAAAAGTGACGCATCACCATTTCTATCTAAGGACGAATTTATGAAGTAGTTCTTTGTATATTTCGTCCAAGTCTTCATCCTTCATTATGGTGGCTTCAAAGTTCTGAAATCTCCACTCGTGGCATCTTCTTCAATTCTCAAACGCTTGCTGCCATCTCCATGCATGATCATGCTCCAATGCTTGTCCCTCTCATCCATGCTAGGTCCATCATTCCTAAGAGTAACAAACATATCTGATTTAGGCAGCATCATATTCTCATGTATGTGAGAAAGAGTTCCAAGAAACGAAAGTACCTGATAGTTAAGTTGCTTGGCACGAGCTCGAGTGATGGGTCCTTGTATGTGTTCCGCTGTAGGTGCAACGGTTGTATCAATAGATGGGATGTCCTCATCATGCTCCCCTTCTTGAATTGAAGTCGTCCTCGACTCAACCTCAGCTTCTTCACCGAAGTAAGGCTTTAAATCTGCAATGTTAAATGTAGGACTTACCGTACCAAAATCTGCAGGAAGCTCAAGTTTATATGCATTATCATTGATTTTCTCTATGACCTTAAAAGGACCATCAGCACGTGGCATTAACTTAGACTTGCGCAAATCAGGAAAACGATCTTTGCGCAAATGCAACCAAACAAGATCACCAACCTCAAACACAACATGCTTTCGTCCTCTATCCCCAGCAACTTTATACTTAACATTCATGCGTTCTATGTTGTCTTTAGTAGTTGCATGCAATTTTAAAATCAAATCAGCACGTTGTGTAGCATCGAAATTATTTTGCACTGAAGATGGTAAAGGCAACAAATCAATAGGTGCACGTGGAACAAAACCATAGACAATCTGAAAAGGGCTCATCTTTGTGGTAGAATGCAGCAAACGATTATAAGCAAATTCAATATGAGGCAAACACTCTTCCCACAATTTTAAGTTCTTCTTTAAAACAGCCCGCAACATGGTAGATAAAGTTCTATTAACTACTTCAGTTTGTCCATCAGTTTGGGGATGACATGTAGTACTAAACAGCAATTTAGTCCCCAACTTAGCCCATAAACATCTCCAAAAGTGGCTAAGAAATTTAGTATCACGGTCAGAAACAATAGTATTTGGCACACCATGCAAACGAACGATATCACGAAAAAACAAATCAGCAATGTGTGCAGCATCATCGGTCTTGTGACAAGGAATAAAGTGTGCCATCTTAGAAAACCGATCCACAACAACAAAAATACTATCCCTCCCCTTCTGTGTATGAGGTAATCCCAAAACAAAGTCCATCGAAATATCCTCCCAAGGAACACTAGGAACAGGAAGAGGCATATATAAACCATGTGGATTAAGGCGAGACTTAGCTTTTTGACAAGTAGTGCAGCGTGCCATGAATCTCTCAACATCTCGCCGCATGCGTGGCCAAAAGAAGTGTGCAGCAAGAACATCCTCCGTCTTCTTGACACCAAAGTGTCCCATTAATCCTCCTCCATGCGCCTCCTGTAACAACAAAAGACGAACGGAACCATCTGGGATGCATAGTTTGTTAGCACGGAACACAAATCAATCATTAAGGATGAATTTGTTCCATGTTCTACCATCTTTACAATTCTGCAACACATCTTTAAATTCAGCATCATGCAAGTATTGTTCCTTGATAGTTTCCAACCCAAAATTTTTGAAGTCAAGCTGAGATAACATAGTATAACAGCGCGACAAAGCATCAGCAATAATATTATCTTTACCCTTTTTGTGTTTGATAACATAAGGAAAAGATTCAATAAATTCAACCCACTTTGCATGGCGACGATTCAGTTTTGCTTGACTACGAATATGCTTCAAAGATTCATGATCAGAATGTATAACAAATTCTTTAGGCCATAAATAATGTTGCCAAGTTTCTAATGTCCGAACCAGCGCATATAATTCTTTATCATAAGTAGAATAGTTCAGACTAGGCCCACTCAATTTTTCACTAAAATATGCTACAGGTTTGCCCTCTTGTAATAATACACCTCCCAAACCAATGCCACTAGCATCACATTCAAGTTCAAATGTCTTATTAAAATCAGGAAGTTGGAGTAATGGAGCATGTGTTAACTTATCTTTCAGTATCATGAAGGCCTCTTGTTGTGCATTGCCCCAAACAAAGGGCACATCCTTCTTTGTGAGCTCATTCAATGGCGCAGCAATAGAACCAAAATCTTTGACAAAGCGCCTATAAAACCCAGCGAGACCAAGAAAACTCCTCACTTGTGTGACCGTCTTGGGCTGCGGCCAATTCTCAATAGCTTCAATCTTGGCTGGATCAACTTCAATTCCCTGTTCTGTAACAACATATCCAAGAAAAGCAACTCTATTTATGCAAAAGGTGCACTTCTCAAGATTACCATACAAACGTGCATCACGTAAAGCATTGAAAACAACACGTAAATGATCCAAATGGTCCTCTAAAGATTTGCTATATATGAGAATGTCAGCAAAATATACCACCACAAAACGGCCAATAAAAGCACGTAAAACTTCGTTCATCAATCTCATAAAGGTACTAGGTGCATTAGTTAAACCAAACGGCATTACTAACCACTCATGTAAACCGAACTTAGTTTTAAAAGCTATTTTCCATTCATCTCCTAATTGTATACGAATTTGGTGGTAACCACTACGCAAATCAACTTTAGAGAACATAATAGAACCACTCAACTCATCCAGCATGTCATCCAAACGAGGTATAGGGTGACGATATCGAATGGTAATATTATTAATAGCTCGACAATCAGTACACATGCGCGAAGAACCATCTTTCTTAGGTACTAAAATAATAGGAACAGCGCATGGACTAAGAGACTCACGAATATAACCTTTGTCCAATAAACTCTGGATTTGTCGTTGGATCTCTTTTGTTTCTTCAGGATTGGTGCGATATGGCGCACGGTTGGGCAGCGAGGCTCCTGGAATCAAATCAATTTGGTGTTCTATCCCATGAATAGGTGGAAGTCCAGGTGGAACATCTTGTGGAAAAACGACCATGTATTCCTGCAAAAGGTTAGCAACCGCAGGTGGCAAAGAAGGAGGCATATCCTCAAATGAAAACAGAACTTCTTTGCAAACAATGGCATAACATGGAGTAATATTGACATCAATTTCAGCAAGATCAGATTTGCTAGCAAGTAAACAAGGATTCTTCAAACAAATTTCAGTAGCATGGTTAGAATCAGATTTAGAAGAATGCTTAGGGGGTACAAAATCTGTAGCAACAATCTGATTCTCACTCTTATGTTTGTCATCGTGTTTTAATCTACTAGCTCTAGCAAGATCATCTTTCAAAATTTGTTTCGGAGTCATGGGTTTAAGTCCAATTTTCTTGCCAGCATGTGTAATAGAATACTGATTAGTTTACCATTATGTATAGATTCTCTATCAAATTGCCATGGTCTACCAAGTAACAAAGAACAAGCTTGCATAGGTACAACATCACAATCAACAAAATCTGAATAAGTACCAATAGTAAAATGCATGCGTGCAGTTCTTGTTACCTTGAGCTTACGGGAGCTCTCAAACCATTGAATGTAATAGGGATGAGGTCGTTGTCGTGTGGGCAGAGCAAGCTTCTCCACCATGTCAATACTAGCCAGATTGTTACAACTCCCTCCATCAATGATGATCCGGATAGCTCTCTCCTTAACAACGCCTCTTGTTTGAAAACAAATTGTGGCGTTGATCATGCTCGGCTTTGCCCAATTGCACACTCAAGACACGTTGTGCAACTAAACTCTTGTATTGATCAGCAGTCTCAGCTCCCATTACCTCCATCTCCTTGTCAGAATCTGAATTGGCACCATCACGTGCAGCAATAAGTGCCAATGTATCATCATCAAAATCACTCGCAGAGTCATATTCGCCATCTTCTAGCACCACCATCACACGTTTGGTTCGGCATTCTTTTTCGATGTGACCAAACCCAAAACATTTGCGGACATTGAATGTCGCGAGTCTTCCCCGTGGAGGCCATGGAAGAAGAACTCCATGTCGGACCAGCAGATGGTGATGGAGCAGGAGCAGGTGGCATTCTTGACGTCGGCATGGTATACCTGGAGGTGGAAGGACATGGTGCATCCCCACGAGAAGGTGTAGCTGATTGGCGCGCAGACCATGAAGGAGTACGACCTGCAGAATTATTAGCTCTTCTCCATGATGGTTGACGATCCTGCACTTCAAGTTCAGCTTTGGAAGCAAGGTGAAATAAACGAGTAATAGTGTTGTACTCCTTGTAGTCTAAAGTTTATGAATCTCCTTATTTAACCCACCAAAGAAATGTGCAAGCATAGCTTCATTATCCTCTACAATACCACAACGAATCATGCCTGTTTGTAACTCTTGATAATACTCTTGTACAGAATTTTTGCCTTGTTCTAAACGAGTTAATTTTTTAAGCAAGTCCCGTTGATAATGTGGAGGTACAAAACGAGTACGCATGGCATGTTTTAGACCAAGCCAAGTAGCAAGAATATTAGCATGATTGACTCGACAATGTTCAGACCACCAGATAGAAGCAAAATCTGTAAATTCACATGTAGCAGCACTAACACGCAAATGCTCAGGGTAGCGTAAACATGCAAACGTTGCTCTACTTCTAACTCCCAAGTGAGATATGCATCAGGATTATATCTACCCTCAAATGGCGGAATATTTAATTTCAGCTTGGCCACATGTTCATCATCACTACCGGACGCGGAGGTGGACGAGCGTTGCAGTTGTATTGCCGCGGACGGCCAGGTGCAGGTTGTTGGACCTCATCCTCGCGAACTCGTTTTCATCTTCGAACTCGTTTGCCCCTCGTCAGCATCATATCCGTCCTGGGTGGCCGCCTCCGTAGCGGCCGCAGCAGCTGCCGCGGCTGCAACGGTACCCGCAGATGGCGGTATGAGAGGAACGCGGTGAGCACGTGGTACATGGATGCCCGCTGTGGCAGTGGTGGTAAATGGGCCAGGACTTCTTGGAACCGGGTGTCGAGCTTGGTCTTGAAGGATGCCTCAAGACCAGCAATCTTGTCCATCGCATCAGAAAGCTTGGAATCAACATCACCCAAGCGTGTGTCCACATCTTGTGCACGCCCCACCAACAGCCGAGTGAAGTTGATATGGGCACGACGGAGGAGGTGAAGCCAATTTCAGGACTCCACCAAGATGAGGGAAGCTCGTTGCATATGGGTACGCCAGGATGACCTACGATATGTAATAATTATCTAAGGTTGTGTCAGCAATTTATATTCATGCCTATGTTATTCGTAGCTAGGTCTAGTTTGGGCCACCTAGGTGTGTGTTTTTGGGTTTGGGCCTGTCCAAGCCCAATAGTTTTCTGGCCGTCTATAAGGAGGCCAGCAGTCTAGGGTTTAGGGAGTTCAGTTGTTTAGTCAAAAACCATCGTGTGCTCCACCATGTATCATCCCTCCGGGGAAACGGCGCTGCCGTGTTATATCTAATAAAGATTGCTGCGAGGGTTCTTGTTATCAAGGATTATCGAGCTGTGGTTTGAGGCGTGGGATCTTCATCACGTTGCTTGCGGGATCCGTTCCTCTTCTTCAGGTGACGTTCTTTGCGTTATTGGAAGATTCATATCTGGTTTGACTCGCTGTGAAAGATCGGG
Source organism: Dactylis glomerata (assembly GCA_007115705.1). Classification (NCBI taxonomy): domain Eukaryota; kingdom Viridiplantae; phylum Streptophyta; class Magnoliopsida; order Poales; family Poaceae; genus Dactylis; species Dactylis glomerata. Next base: position 9,915 of record QXEO01000569.1, on the reverse strand, counting down.
ACAAAACTCCTAGGATCACCGGCGTGATCCCTATCATGTGGTATCAGATTACTGGGTTTATCACCGCGAGTATTTAGATTGATTGTTCTCTGGATTGTTTTTGTTCGAAGAGTTTTCAGATCAGATCTCTTCGTTGGTTTTCTGGATTGCTCACGGCGAGATTGATCTGCTGATTGTTCATCCGGACAGCTTGTAGATTGGGAATAGGAGATTGCTTTCCGCTACACAAATCGGATTGTGTTTGTTTTTCCTAGCGTGGTTCTTCAGATCGTGGGGACAGAGAGCAGATTGAGGAGCCTTACGTTCTTGTTTTTGGATCTCCTTTTTTTTCCGTGTGCAGCTCGGTCCGTCGGACCGATCGTTCTTGATCACCGCCAGGACCAAGTTGATTTGCATGCTCGATTTGCCTGAGTTCCCAGCGCAGCCAGATCCGATCAGGAAATTAAAAAAAAAGGAGATCACTACTGTGCGCCGCACCCCAGACGTTCTCCGTCCCCTGGCGCGTCCTCGATCCTGTCCTGCCCTGCCCGGGATCCCGCATCGCCCCTATTGGGCCGGCCCATTGGTCTGCACGCGCTAGATCCGGCTGCTTCTGCCCTCCCGATCGAGCGCCCCGAGTTGCTGGCCGATCGCTGGAGCACGGAGATTGTCTGCCCCCCAGCGCCTCGCGAGCCTGCATCTCCTTTGTGCATCAGCTGCCCTGTCAGCTTTCAGTTACTCCTGATTTACTTCAGTTTGCACAGAATTTTTCAGATTTTTGTGTGACTGATCACTCGGAGTAACACAGGATATTTTGAATCAGTGCCAGCTGGGATAAAATAGTACTACAATGGACTCTTTTCCGGATGATTATTACGGCTATAAGTGTCGCCGTGGCAAGAAATCTAGCGATATTTTAATGATTATCTTGACCTCTGGATGGTGTTAGCATATGATGCATATGAGATCAATGGCAACTGACCTATGATGCAACAGCTGAAGAGTAGAGTCATGGGAACGTCATATGCTACAGGGTTTCCTACAGGTGGCTACCTATGATCAAAACATGAATGATTCTAACCGTTTGGCTCTTGCGGACCGACGCGTGATGCAGGCTATACAGTGGTGGCATAAGCGTTGCAGGAGAAAGCATTACCTCTACAACTGGGCGAATTTCAGAAAATTTCTGCGAGAGTGCTTTATCCCTTCTAGCACCAGTGGTTCCTTCTCGAAAGCCCATGGTAACCGTAGAAGGATTCAGCAGCCACCCAAGGTTGTGCATCGGATAGAGGATGTTGGCAAGAGCATAGATCCTATACCGAAGGTCGCGACAGCTGTGACTACTCATGAGAAGTTGACAGTTGTTCATTGCCGACAGTTGGCAAGGTGGCAGCCACGACTTCTGAATTGTCAGCGGTTGATGTTGCAAGGCTAATGTTGTCGAGGATGTCGTGAGGAGTTGTACCATGAGGTGGGCTGAATATGCAACTCAAAAGAGTACATGATGAGACTTGCATGACAGCGGATCGAGGCCGCGATGGAATTTATTTCAGGCGCAGTGCATAATCAAAGCAAAGGCAAGCATGCAAGTTGATGATTGACAGTGGTAGTTACTGTAATGGCATTAGCAAGGCGGTTGTGGAGGCTTTGGGTTTATCCACATGGCGTATTCCAGAACCGAGGCATGTTGAGTGGGTTAATAGCTGCGGTATGCTGAAGATTACTCACAAGGTGCGTGTGCCATTTACAGTTGATGACTATGTTGATGAGGTGGAATGTGATGTGTTGCCATTGGAGGTGTGTGGACTGTTACTTGGACGTCCATGGCAGTATGATCACAATGCTATGCATGCTGGGAGAGCAAATACATATTCTTTCGTGCATGATGGCAAACAGCGGACTTTGAAGCCTATGAGAGATGATCAAATCAAGTCCGATGTTGTGTTGGTGGTTCGCAAGGAGAAGTTGCATAAAGCTAAGCCACAATCAGGGCTAGCTAAGGTGCAGCATGAGGAGCATGATGCGAAAAGCATCGATGGTGATAATGTTTCAGCCAAGCCTGTAGATGACAAGCCAGTTGTTCTTGTTATTGACAAGCCGGTTGAAGTCAAGCCTCTTATTGATGAAGGGAAGGATATGTCAGCATGTGTTCCATGTGTTCCACTTCCAGTTCGTGTTGACATGGGTGTTCAGACCGATGACGGTGATGCTGATCGTGTTCCGGTGGATATGGTGCCGTGGGTAGTCAGCCACAGTTTTTTAGAACACCTCAGAGACGTCTTGTTGGAGCAGCAGTGCGTGTGCATACAGGCAAAGATGGACGTGTTCGTCAGTTGTGTGGCCCGGACATTACTACTTTGCAGGGTCATGCTAAGCAGGTTCATGTTCAACAACGCAAGGTTCCAGCACAGAGAGCAAAGAAGAAGGTGGAGGCGCCTAAGTACAAGTTTATTTGGCGAAGAAAAGAGGGGCAACCACCTAGGGCTGTATCAAGTCGAGCAGGCCAAGAGGGAGGATGTGGTGAGGAAGGCAAGCAAGACTTGAAGACGGCGAATATGAGTGGTGCTATTCTTCATATGCCGCCACCCTTTCGAGCAGACCCTCACGCGTTGGGGACAACGCTTTTTGAAGGGGGGGAGGATGATATGGGCACGACGGAGGAGGTGAAGCCCAATTTCAGGACTCCACCAAGATGAGGGAAGCTCGTTGCATATTGGCACGCCAGGACGACCTACGATATGTAATAATTAGTCTAAGGTTGTGTCAGCAATTTATATTCATGCCTATGTTATTTCGTAGCTAGGTCTAGTTGTGGGCCACCTAGGTCCTTGTATGTGTTCCGCTGTAGGTGCAGCGGTTGTATCAATAGATGGGATGTCCTCATCAAAGAAAGGTATGCATCAGGGTTATAGCGACCATCAAACATAGGAATATGTAATTTCAGTTTAGCAACATGGTCATCATCACGTACCAACGGACGAGGAGGTGGACGACGAATGTAGGGCCGAGGACGACCAGGTGGCTGATCAACTGTGAAGTCGTCCGCATACTCGCCCTCGTACTCATCTTCCCCGTAATAATCATCCAACTATGCATCACGGGCCTGTGTAACACCCGTAGCTCCTGCAACGCCAGCAGCCGCAGTGCCCGCAGTAGCACCCGCAGCCGAAGTTTGTGCTGGTTGATGGAGAATGCGTTGTGCACGTCCCAAAAAGGTCGGTGGAGGAGCCACGCGAGTCGGCTGTGGAGGAGGCGCGCGAGCCGGCGGTGGTGGTGGTAAGCGTGCTAGCACCTCCTGGAATTGAGCGTCGAGTTTGGCGGTGAAGGTGGTCTCGAGTCCCTCGAGTTGCTCCATCGTGTCACTAAAACGCTTGTCCACATCCTGCATATGATCAGACAAAAGTTTGGTGACGTGAGCCTACAAGGCTTCACCCTCCAGTGGCTGTGGCTCGGTGTTGTCTGGTGGCATGATTAGTACGCAAAAGCACAGTTATAGAATAGAGATGCAACAGGAACAGGGGTGGAAAATGCTTAATCTGTCAAGCAAACCAATACTCTTACCCATTCTTCCCTGCAGCAGGTGGCGATCAGCAACCGTCGTGATCAAACTTCAGGAAGATTGAATAGAGCGATTGAATAGAGCTCTGGGTGGCTGCAATATCTGTAGCAAAAATTCAAGACAGCAATGCAAGGTTGAATAACAGCTCAACGACGGTACTCTGCTGGTCCTAGACTAGCCCAAGCTAAAGACGCGAGCCTAGAACACCACGAATCACGCTGCGACACCGAGAAACAACAGGTAGCAGTGCTCCGAACAGCACGCGAATGAGGCGAAAATCACTATGATGGAAAGTGTCTCAAAACGATCAGCAAGGTGAAATATCAGGATAGGAACAATATTTTTTTTTGAAATTTCCGAAAACTGCACGAAACTGCTCCGGAAAGCGTGGAGACGCTATTTTTTTCACTATAATGGCGTATAGCTCAAAACAATCCCAGAAGCCTAAAAACAGTATAGGCCGAAAAAAAATTCAGAGGAGTTTCCAGATGTTGCACCTTAGCAATCGATACACCAACTTCTGAGGCTATTGATCACGCCGGAGCTTGATCAACCTGATCACGAGGATCAATCCCTGCAAGCAATCGAAGAACCAGCAAGAATTATAGATGCAATCAAGATATTGCGAATAAAGATGAAGGCTGTATTGAAGAGGTGGGATTCTATCTGTGCGTAGTACAAAAGGTCGATTTGACACTTGTGCCTATGGCAAAGAGTAGCTCGTGGCTAAGTCTTTAACTAAACAAAATCCAAGTTCTAATGACGGCTAGGCGGATGTATATATGAGGGAAAGGGCAGGGATTTTCGTACAACCCTAATGGGCCATCTGAAAATAACCCTAGATGGGCCGATTTCCATTCAAACAGCCTCCAGAAAATCCCTAAAATACCTATGACGAAAATACATGGGTTTAACCCATAAAATAAGGTGACGTAGCACCATATAAAGCCTTGGACGAATTTTATGCTTTGGTAACTTGTGAATTTCGTCCAAGCATCCTTGCAGCATTATGGTGGCTTCAAAGTTCTGAAATCTTCACTTGCAGCGTCATCCTGAATCCTCACACGATTGCTGCCATCATCTCCATGCATGATCACGCTCCAATGCTTGTCCCTCTCATCCATGCTAGGCCCATCATTCCTAAGTAACATAAACACATCTAATTTAGGCAGCATCATTCTCATGAATATTAGGAATAGTTCCTAGAAACGAAAGTACCTGATAATTCAGTTGGCATGCACGATCTCTTGTGAGAGGTCCTTGGAATTGTGGAATGTGAGGAAGTGTGGCTGTAGGTGCAACGGTTGTATCAACCGTAGGGATGTCCTCATCAATCATCCGACCTCCACTAAGGGCGTAGGCACAATACCTCTCTTGTGCACGCCTACCATCAATAACATCGCCGTCAACCATACCCTCATTGATGGAGGGGCCGGGATCAACATCATCTCCGTCGAGGTGTTCGAGAAGATGCAGGTGCCGTACCATCGGCTCATGCCCACCCGGCCGTTCTTCGGGGTGACAGAGGGTTCTACAACGCCAATCGGGCAGGTACGCCCCGTCACCTTCGGCACTTGGGACAACTACAGGACAGAAAGCCTCGACTTCGACGTCGCCTACATCGCGCTGCCGTACAATGCCATCCTTGGTTATCCCGCTCTGGCAAGATTCATGGCGGGCAACGCATCATGGCTTCAACGTCCTCGAGATTCCGGGCGCCAATGACACGATCACCGTGCGCTGCAACGAGAAGGACGCTCTCAGATCTGTGGAGCATGTCTACCGTGAGGCCGCCGCCATGTTCCCCGCCAACGAAGATTTGCTAGAACATTCCGGTGACCCCACGAGGAAAAAGCAGCTCGTGTCTCAGGAACTGGCTGCTGCGAAGGCCTCTCTCGATCCCCTCTCGTCGGGGTCGACAGGGAAGAAGCTCGCAGCCTCTGCGTCGCCTACTCCAAGTGAAGACCTAGTCCATCCGATGCTGGACATGAGCATTGGGGAAGCTGCGGTACCCTCAGGGAGGAGGCCCCAGTTCACCCAAGAGCGCTCTGCTACAAAGAAGGTCCCACTCGAGGCTGGGGGCTGCGAGAACTTTGTCACCATCGGGGTAGGGCTTTCCCCCAAATAGGAAAGCGCGCTCGTCACCTTCCTGCAGGCAAACTCTGACATGTTCACTTGGACTCCGTCAGATATGCCCGGCGTTCCCAGGGAGGTGATTGAGCACCACCTAGCCGTGTGCCCGCAAGCACACCCCGTGAAGCAGAAGACCAGGAAGCAAGTGCAAGAGAAGCAAGACTTCATCGTCCAAGAGATAGAGAAGCTGAAGAAGGCTAAGTTAATACGCGAGGTAGCCCACCCCACTTGGATTGCAAATCCGGTGGTTGTCCCAAAAGCTAATGGCAGTGGGCGCCTCTGCGTGGACTTTACAAGTCTTAACAAAGCCTGTCCCAAGGATCCTTATCCACTCCCGATGAAAGATCAAATCATCGACTCCACTGCCGGCTGTGACCTCCTTGCTTCTTGGACGCCTTCTCTGGCTATCATCAGATCAAGATGGCAAAGGAGGACGAAGAGAAAACTGCCTTCATCACACCCTGCGGCGTGTACTGCTACGTTTGTATGCCCTTCGGCCTGAAGAACGCAGGGGCCACTTTCCAGAGGCTCATGCGTAAGGCCTTGGGGGCTCAGATGGAAAGGAACACGGAAGCCTACATCGATGACATCGTCGTCAAGACTCGCGAGAGTCACACCTTCATCGAGGATTTGGAGGAAACCTTCGTCAACCTGAGGAAGGTAAACATCAAGCTCAACCCCGCCAAGTGCGCCTGCGGCGTACCATCGGGAAAGTTGTTGGGGTTCCTCGTGTCCCATTGCGGGATAGAGGCAAATCCTGACAAAGTCAAGGCCATCAAAGAAATGCGTCCTCCGCGCAATCTTAAAGAAATGCAGCGCCTCGCGGGGTGCATGGCAGCCCTAGGGCGCTTCATCGCAAGAAGTGGGGAGAAGGCCTTACCCTTCTTCAAGCTCATGAAGCGCACTGGGAAGTTCGAGTGGATTCCAGAAGCTGACAAGGTCTTTGTCAAGATGAAGAGGTATCTCACGAGCCCACCGATCATGGTTGCCCCAATGTTCCGCGAGCCCTTGCTGCTTTACATTGCAGTGACTCCGAGAACGGCAAGTGCTGTCCTTGTCGCGGAATGGGATGCCAAGGTAATCGCCAAAGAGGGAATCGATCCTCCTTGCCCGGGGGCTCCTCCTGAGGAAGAAGCAGCAGTCTCTCCTATTCCACAAGAGGGACTGCTTACTGCAACTTCGCTGACCGAGCCGCTCTCACAGAGCGATGCTCCTAAGCCTCACGAGGAGGAAACTCCCGAGGGCACCACCAAGGTGCAAAAGCCCGTGTATTTTGTCAGCACGGTGCTACGCGACGCGCGAGAGCGCTACACCATGCAGCAAAAGCTGCTCTAGACCCCGTTGATCGCTTCAAGGAAACTATGACACTACTTCCAGGGTCACCCGATTAAGGTGGTCACTGATCGGCCCCTGGAAACCATTCTACGCAACCCAAACGTCACCGGGCGGGTGGCGGAATGGGCCGTGGAGCTACAACCCTTCGAGATCTCCTTTGAAACCACCAAGGTGATCAAGAGCAAAGCATTGGCTGAATTCATAGCCGAGTGCACTAATCCATTCGCCGACGAGCCTCCAGAGGAGGAGTCTGTGCTTCCAGGAGAAGAAGCCCCAGGCCTCTGGTCATGCACTTCAACGGCGCCTTCAACCTTCCCGGCGGGGGCTGGACCCGTTCTCACCTCTCCCTCTAGGGACAAGCTCTTCTACGCCGTCCAGCTCTGCTTTAAACCAGAGCATAAGGTCTCCAACAACATCGCAGAATATGAAGGACTACTCGCCGGCCTAAGGGTAGCGAATGCCTTGGGCATCAAGCGCCTCATCATCAAGGGGGATTCACAGCTGATCGTGAACTTCTTGAACAGAGCTACACTCCAAAAGATGAGCACATGGCAACTTATCTTGAGGAGCTTCGGAAGATGGAGAAACGCTTCCAGGGATTGGAGCTGAAGCACATTCCAAGGGGAGAGAACGTGGAAGCGGATGAAATTGCCAAGTGCGCCTCTCATCGCTGGGCACAACCTGCCGGCGTCTTTGAGGAGCGCCTCTTCAAGCCATCTGCTTCTCCGACATCGGCGAGATCCGACCCTCCGCCTGCCTTGCCACCGCCACCAGAGCAGGGGGCTCCGAATTGCGGGCCTCCCTCGGGCGACCGCGTCCTTTTGGCATTGTGCGGCGAGGGAGTGATTGGATACTCGAGATCAAGGCCTTCCTCGTCAGCAGCAGGCTCCCGGAAGACGAATCAGAGGTCGAAAGGATAGTACGCCAAGCTTTGGGATACTGCGTCAAGGACGGTGACTTGTACCGACGTCACCCAAACGGCGTCGCTCTGAAGTGCATATCTACTCACCAGGGCCAAGAGCTTCTCCGGGATATTCATGCCGGCGAGTGTGGGCATCATGCTTTTGCTTCAACTCTCGCTGCAAAGGCGTACCGAAGCAGCTTCTACTGGCCGTCAGCTCGCGAGGACGCCACTAAGATGGTCAAGAGGTGTGAGGCATGCCAATTCCATGCCAAGCAGATTCATCAGCCGGCGCAGGAACTACAAACCATCCCACTCACTTGGCCCTTTGCCATCTGGGGACTGGACATCCTTGGTCCATTCCCTAGAGTGCAAGGGGGCTACCCTACCTCTACGTCACCATTGACAAGTTCACCAAGTGGGTGGAGGTGGAACCGGTGTGCACCATTCTGGCCAGGTCCGCAGTCAAGTTCATCCAGGGACTGGTCTATCGTTTGGTGTGCCCAACCGCATAATCACCGATAACGGCAGCCAGTTCAGCAGCGGGCTGTTCCGGGAGTACTGTGCATCGGCCGGCATCAAGATCTGCTTCGCCTCAGTCGCCTACCCTCGAAGCGATGGCCAAGCCGAGCGTTCCAATGCCAAAGTCCTCAAGGACTAAAGATGAGGAGCTTCAACACCAAACTCGAAGCCTGCGGCAAAAAATGGTTAGACAACCTCCAATCCATCCTCTGGTCCATTCGGACCATGGCCACCAAACCCACTAGAAAACCCCTTTCTTCTTGGTCTTTCCACCGACGTCAAGTTCGGGTCGCCAAGAGTTCTTGCCTTCAACGAGGTGCGTCAAGAGGACCTCATCAAGGATCGCCTCCTCCAGCTCGAAGAAGCCAGATGCCAAGCGGCACTTCGCGCTGCAAGGTACCAGCAAGGACTACGCCGCTACCATAGCCGCCATGTTCGAGCAAGGACCCTGGAGGTCGGCGATCTGGTGCTGAGGAGAATACTCTCTCGCGAGGGCCTGACAAGCTGTCTCCAATGTGGGAAGGCCCCTTCAAGGTGACGCACATCGCCAGGCTAGGCTCGGTGCGGCTGGAGACTGCGGAGGGCGAACCAGTGGGGAACCTGATATGGGGTGGCCCGATCTTCTCAGTGAGCGGCGCGTGATGATGGTGGAGTGGATAACTTGCGCGAAGCTGACGAACTCTCAACGGCTGTTCCCCTATTGCCAGATGCAATAGATCTCAACCCATGATATTCGCAACACCACACACTTGTGCCCACGATCCCGGATCACGAACAGTTTGCAATCTACCAATTCCCAGTGGAACGACAGATAACACTTAATTAGAGCCGGTAGTTGAATTTGTCTAGCGAAACACAATCACAAATTCAGAGGATTCAAGATGACTGTAGAGCAATCCAATCTAGAGTTTTAAACAAACGTGATCTGATCTGCTGAAACAAGGGGGTGGTGGCTGGCTATATGGAGGGGCAGCCTGGCCGAGTTGGGCTCAGCCCTGGTGCGCCCAGCCCACCTGGCCACATGGGGCAACAGTGCTGGGCCCCACCTCCTAGTTCTCGACTTCTCCCTGGCGCACGCCTCCCGCTCCTCCCCTAGCGCCGCACCCGGTGGTAGTTCTCTGCCGCGGCAGGGAAAGCGTACCTTTTCCTGTCGTGGCTCCTTCTTGCTCTAGCTGCAGCTTTGCCTCTTCTCCTTCAACTCCATAGCCTTCCTCAAACCTGATCAAACATAGATGCAAAGATTTAGGTAGTATAAAATTCTCATTAATATTCCAGAACCAACTAAGAAGGAGTTCACCTGTTGATTTAATAACTTGGCTCTAGCTCTTGTAATGGGTCCAATTCTAATCTCTTAGTGTCGTGAATCTTTGCATCATCATCTTTAGTGATTAATGGAAGAATGGTAGAGATGTCCTCATCATCCTCCCCCCTTCAAAAGGCGTCGACCCCGACGCGTCATGATCTTCCTCTCATATGGGTTAAATCA